>CAIIXF020000802.1:0-52000 GCA_903813345.2 Owenia fusiformis
GTGGAATAAAAAATAGTTGATTGATGATCTCATCCTAGGATTGTTTTACATTTTGGGATGAAAAGAATTATCTACTTTTTGTCCCAGTAGTGCATTGGATGTAGGGATAGAAAGAACTGGGAGATCATAATTCCATCAGAAACTATTTATATGCAAAACATGTTATTCTACTAATAAGGTCATACTAACATTTTCAATTTTATTTAACGTCGATACGGCAACATACATTGCAAAGATAGCATATACGGGGTCATTACAGAAAATAAAATCACCGATTGGACTGAACCAAGTGAGATGTTTATTTCATTTCAAATACCCCTGTATCATTGTGGAACATTTGTTACTTTTGTCAAACTGCTCTTCTGAAATAAGTATAGATAAATAATCATACAATGCAGCCAAATACAATACACTTAATTCCATCAACAATAAACTCAATTCCATCAACAATACACTCAATTCCATCAACAATACACTCAATTCCACCAACAATACACTCAATTTCACCAAGTTCCACTGTTTCATCAGAATAAATGATTTGCTATTTGAGCTATTTGGTGATCCAGACTCCACTGGATATGTTGCACTTCCATGTGACTTACTTACCCAAGAGCGATAGACTGACTATATTGGAAATAGTTCACTGGACAAATTAGGAGATGAGTTTCATGTTAACCCTAGAGAGGTGAGTATAATAGACTATGGCCCACCTCTGATAATTGCAACATTTTCCTTTCATGGAAGGTTACACATTCCAACATAACATATCATATATATTATTATAAAGAGTAATTACTATATAAGTCCCATCTCATTATAATTGTAATCCTCCATATAGAGCGTCACTGGTCACTGATTTGAACCACTTACAATATTTATCACTAAACGTTTTTTCTTTCAAAGATTATTTCTTCATCCTAGGTCTAAAAATGATTGTACAATTCGTATTGGTTATGTATTATAATATGTATAACACTAAAGATTATCCGAAAACTTTTAAATTCAAAATCATATGTGACTTACACAAAAGACTTGGACATAAATTTGATTTTTGAGAAGTTCGAAAAAATCATTCATGTATAAAGTTAATCAATTTCTTGTGTCTATTATTGATTGTGTTAGTTGTAATGCTAAATAAAGATTTATTTAGGTTGCTTTTTACATCATTGTAAATATCTGTTATCCTCATAGAAATGTCCATACAGACAATCACGTGTCTCCTTTGGAATTATATACCAGCTACATGAACAACCATTTTGTCTCGTATAGAGATGTTACACTTAACTCTTTTTCCTTAATGATATTTGTACCTCTCTGCTTTTATTTGTTGTAATAACTAGAGATCTAACGATCTAAGATTGCAAGCAATCTTACGGAGGCCCTATATTCGTTTCTGAACATTCAAAGGCCAGCCAAAGGTCAAATCTCTAATACAAAGTCATATATGAACTCCAGACAACTTGTAGATGATTTTTAAAAAAGGTTTGGTCGAATTAATGCACGTTGAAATTTGACCTTGAAAAATTCTGAAATTTGACCTTTTTTCAGTTTTTGAGCTATAATATCTCAAAACTGGAGCCAAATTTTAATAGATAATCAATTGCTAATATGTGTATAACCTTTAGTAGAGGAATATATATTCTGACTTTCATTAAAAAATATTGATTTGTAGTCTCCAATTTTGAGAAACTTAGAAAACACAGTTTGTGATTTCGTTTGATGACCTTGACCTTTGACCTTGCAAATTTTACTTTTTCAGACCTCAGAAGGTCTTTTGTGAATAAATATACCTAAATTTGAATCCAGAAAATTGATTTGAAAAATCAACTTTTTTGACCTTTCGGAGGTCACTGAAGGTCAACCAAAGGTCAAAGGTCAAAAGTAAGGTTAGATTTGGAATCCTGAGAACTTGTAGATGAGTTTAAAAAAAAAATTGGTCAATTTGAAGCAAGTTGAAATTTAGTCTTGAAAAGTTTTGAAATTTGACCTTTTTTCAGTTTTTGAGTTCCAATATCTCAAAACTGGTACACAATCTTAATAAATAGCCAATTGCTAATATGTGTAGAACCTATAGAGGAATATATATCCTGACTTTCATGAAAAAATATTGATTTGTAGTCTCCAATTTTGAGAAACTTACAAAACACAGTTTGTGATTTAGTTTGATGACCTTGACCTTTGACCTTGCAAATTTTACTTTTTTAGACCTCAGTATATCTTTTCTGATTAAATAAACCTAAATTTGAATCCAGAAAATCAATTTGAAAAATCAATTTTTTTGACCTTTAGAAGGTCACTGAAGGTCAAATAAAGGTCATAGGTCAAAATTAAGGTCAGGTTTGAGTTCCTGAGATCTTGTAGATGCTTTTGAAAAAAAAGTTTGGTCAATTTAGAGCAAGTTGAAATTTGACCTTGAAAAATTTCGAAATTTGACCTTTTTACTGTTTTTGAGTTCTAATATCTCAAAACTGAAGCAAAATTTAAATAAATAGTCAATTGCTAATATGTGTAGAACCTTTAGAGGAATATATATTCTGACTTTCAGTAAAAAAAATTGATTTGTAGTCTCCAATTTTGAGAAACTTAGAAAACATAGTTTGTGATTTCGTTTGATGACCTTGACCTTTGACCTTGCAAATTTTACTTTTTTAGACCTCAGTAGGTCTTTTGTGAATAAATATACCTAAATTTGAATCCAGAAAATCAATTTGAAAAATCAACTTTTTTGACCTTTCGGAGGTCACTGAAGGTCAACCAAAGGTCACAGGTCAAAAGTAAGGTCAGATTTGGAATCCTGAGAACTTGTAGATGAGTTTTAAAAAAAAAATTGGTCAATTTGAAGCAAGTTGAAAAAATACCTTTTTTGACCTTTTTTTGACCTTCAATATCTCAAAATCTAGGCAAAATTTCTCCAGACGGCAAAAGGCTAAGACTAATAGAATACTAATATCTATCTGTATGCAAAAATTCAGCCAAAAATATTGAAGTGTAGTGTCAGGATTTGAGAAACTTGAAAAAAACTTAGATTTGACCTAGATTTTGACCTTTGACCTTGACCTAGATAAAAATTCCTTTCCCCCCAAGTTCAGCCAAGGTCCCTAGTAGGTGCATATAGTAGATAGTTGAAAGGTAGTTGGAAGTAGGAGAAAAAGGTTTAGGAAGAATAAATAAATAAAGAATAACTAGAAGATTGCAAGCAATCTTACGGAGGCCCTGTAGGCATTGCCAATTAGAAAGTCAACTAAAGGTTAAATATCAAATTTAAGATCATATATGAATAGCTAATATGTGAAGAACCTTTAGAGAAATATATATCCTGACTTTCATTAAAAAATATTGATTTGTAGTCACCAATTCTGAGAAACTTAGAAAACACAGTTTGTGATTAAGCTTGATGACCTTGACCTTTGACCTTGACCTTGCAAATCTTACTTTTTTAGACCTCGGTATGTCTTTTGTGAATAAATATACCTAAATTTAAATCCAGAAAATCGATTTAAAAAATCAACTTTTTTTACCTTTCGGAGGTCACTGAAGGTCAACCAAAGGTCAAAGGTCAAAAGTAAGGTTAGATTTGGAATCCTGAGAACTTGTAGATGAGTTTTAAAAAAAAAATTGGTCAATTTGAAGCAAGTTGAAATTTAATCTTGAAAAGTTTCGAAATTTGACCTTTTTTCAGTTTTTGAGTTCCAATATCTCAAAACTGGTACACAATTTTAATAAATAGTCAATTGCTAATATGTGTAGAACCTATAGAGGAATATATATCCTGACTTTCATGAAAAAATATTGATTTGTAGTCTCCAATTTTGAGAAACTTAGAAAACACAGTTTGTGATTTGGTTTGATGACCTTGACCTTTGACCTTGCAAATTTTACTTTTTTAGACCTCAGTGGGTCCTTTGTGACTAAATATACCTAAATTTGAATCCAGAAAATCGATTTGAAAAATCAATTTTTTAGACCTTTCGGAGGTCATTGAAGGTCAACCAAAGGTCGAAGGTCAAAAGTAAGGTCAGATTTGGAATCCTGAGAACTTGTAGATGAGTTTTAAAAAGAAAATTGGTCAATTTGAAGCAAGTTGAAAAAAAAACCTTTTTTGACCTTTTTTGGACCTTCAATATCTCAAAATCTGGACAAAATTTCTCTAGACGGCAAAAGGCTAAGACTTATAGAATACTAATATCTATCTGTATGCAAAAATTCAGCCAAGAATATTGAAGTGAAGTGTCAGAATTTGAGAAACTTATAAAAAGCTTTAATTTGACCTAGATTTTGACCTTTGACCTTGACCTAGATAAAAATTCCTTTCCCGCCAAGTTCAGCCCAGGTCCCTAGTAGGACTATGTAGTACCTAGTTGAAAGGTAGTTGGAAGTAGGAGAAAAAGAGGGAGGAAGAATAAATAATAATAATAATAATAATATCTACAAAATTGATAGGAGGCCCCCCGATGGGGCCTCCTAATAACTAGAGATCTAACGATCTAAGATTGCAAGCAATCTTACGGAGGCCCCATAGATACCACAGTTTGTCACCTAATTTGATGACATTGACCTTTGACCTTGAAAATTTTACTTTTTCAGAGCTCAGTATGTCTTTTGTGATTAAGCTGACTTAAATTTGAATCCAAAAAGTCAATTTGAAAAATCAACTTTTTTTACCTTTCGAAGGTCACAGAAGGTCAACTAAAGGTCAAAGGCCAAATTTGAGGTCAGATTTGAACTCCTGAGACTTTGTAGATGCTTTTTTAAAAAACATTTGGTCAATTTGAAGCAAGTTGAAATTTGACCTTGAAAATTTTCGAAATTTGACCTTTTTTCAGTCCTTGAGCTCTTATATCTCAAAAGTGGTGCAAAATTTTAATGGATAGTCAATTCCTAATATGTGAAGTACCTCTAGAGGAATATATATCCTGACTTTCAACCAAAAATATTGATTTGTAGTCTTGAATTCTGAGAAACTTAGATAGCACAGTTTGTGACCTAATTTGATGACCTTGACCTTTGACCTTAAAAATTGTACTTTTTCAGAGCTCAGTATGTCCTTTGTGATTAAGCTGACCTAAATTTGAATCCAAAAAATCAATTTGAAAAATCAACATTTTTGACCTTTCGAAGGTCACAGAAGGTCAAGTAAAGGTCAAAGGTCAAATCTGAGGTCAAATTTGAACTCCTGAGACTTTGTAGATGCTTTTTAAAAAAACATTTGGTCAATTTGAAGCAAGTTGAAATTTGACCTTCAAAATTTTCGAAATTTGACCTTTTTCAGTTCTTGAGCTCTTATATCTCAAAACTGGTGTAAAATTTTAATAGATAGTCAATTGCTAATATGTGTAGTACCTCTAGAGGAATATATATTCTGACTTTCAACCAAAAATATTGATTTGTAGTCTCGAATTTTGAGAAACTTAGATAGCACAGTTTGTTATCTTATTTGATGACCTTGACCTTTGACCTTGAAAATTTTACTTTTTCAGAGCTCAGTATGTCTTTTGTGATTAAGCTGACCTAAATTTGAATCCAAAAAATCAATTTGAAAAATCAACTTTTTTGACCTTTTGAAGGTCACAGAAGGTCAACTAAAGGTCAAAGGTCAAATCTGAGGTCAGATTTGAACTCCTGAGACTTTGTAGATGCTTTTTAAAAAAAAATTTGGTCAAATTGAAGCAAGTTGAAAAATGACCTTTTTTGACCGTTTTTTGACGTCAAATATCTCAAAAACGGTAAAAAATTAACGCGTACATATAGTGGGCAATTTGTAGAGAATGCTTATATCTAGTTACATTTTAATTCATCGCAAGAAATAATGAAGTATGAGGACGAAATCTGAGAAACTTAAAAAAAACTTAGATTTGACCTAGATTTTGACCTTTGACCTTGACCTAGATATGAACTAATTTCCCGACAAGTCCAGCTCATGTCCCTAGTAGGAGCATATAAGAGTTAATTCAGACCTAGCTAGAAGTAGGAGAAAAAATGCTAAAAAGAATAACTAGACTTTGGAAATTGAACGAAGTTCAATTTCAGACTCCAGATCTAGACTTTTTTTGGCCGAGTCATCCAGAATAAGCCGAGTCATCCAAAATAAGCTGAGTCATCCAAAATAAGCTGAGTCATCCAGAAAAAGATGGATGGATGGATGGATGAAAAAGGAAGGAAGGATAGGCTAGAATAGGAAGGAACGATAGGATAGAATAGGAAAGAATGATAGAATAGAATATGAAGAAGGAATAGAATAGGAAGGATAGGAAAGAGAGGATATGAAGGAAAGGTAGATAAGAAGGATACGATAGGATCACAAAGGAAGGATGGATGCATTTTTCAATATTTTCTTCTCTACTCTTGACTTTCTATCAGGATACCATCAGATCGATTTTTCTCGAAATTTCAAAACGCCATAACTTTCGAATCGGAAGTCGGATCGAAATTTGGTTTGCAGACTCGGATTCCTGAGAAAATTCTACCCTTAATTCATAACTCATATGCTAAATTTGGAGAACATTTTATTTTGACCTACTTTTCGGACACCATATCTCAAAAGTGGGTAGAAATACTTTCTGACGGCAAAAAGCTAACACTATTAGCACACTTTTTCCTACCTGTATATAAAATTTTGAAGCAAATCATTGAAACATAGTGTCAGAATCGCAAAAATAAGGAAAAACTATGAATTTGACCTAGATTTTGACCTGGGGATTTTGGTGTCCAAATTTTGAAGTTAGGTAGCCTTCGAGGTCCCTTTCTTTCATAGGCTTTCATTATTTTAAGCTGTACTTAGTCTATATCTCGAATTTTACACTTCAAAAAAATCTTTTTTCCCATTGACATAACATGGGGCACCAAATTTAGCGATTTTTGAGCTTTCAAAATGTCATAACTTCCGAACAGGAAGTCGGATCGAAATTTGATTTGCAGATTCGGATTTCTGAGAAAATTCTATACTTAATTCATAACTCAAACGTTAAATTTGGAGAATTTTTTATTTTGACCTACTTTTCGGACACCATATTTCAAAAGTGGGGCAAAATACTTTCTGACGGCAAAAGGCTAACACTATTAGCACACTCTTGGCTACATATATACAAAATTTTGAAGAATATAATTAATCTGTAGTGTCAGAATCGCAAAAATAAGGAAAAACTTTGAATTTGACCTTGATTTTGACCTAGGCATTTTGGTGTCCAAATTTTTATGAAAAGAAGGTTTTGAGGTCCCTTTCTTTTATGGGCTTCCATTATGTTTAGCTGTGCTTAGTCTGTATCTCGTATTTTACACTTCAAAAAAATATTTTTTCCCATTGAATTAACATGGGGTACCAAATTTAGCGATTTTTGAATTTTCAAAACGCCATAACTTCTGAACCGGAAGTCAAATCGAAATTTGGTTTTCAGATTCGGAATCCTGAGAAAATCTCCTATAGGACTGATATCCTGGACATTGGATTCGGAGAATTTTTTTTTGGACCTCGTTTTCGGACACTGATATCTCGAAATTGGTTTGAGATACCAAAAAACTAAATCGACCCTAGATTTTCTACTTTTTTATGAGGAACACAATGAAAAAAACCCGGATCAAAAATATTGAAGGGCGACCGAGAAAATCGAAAAAAGTGACAAAGTACTGGATTTGACCTAGTTCTTGACCTTTGACCTAGATAAAAATTTGACCCAATTTCCCACCAACTAGATACTGAACCTAAATGAACTGTATAATGGTCTTTACTGGATACCTTATAGTTATTGAAAAAACTCTTAAAGAAAAATAATAATAAGAAGAAGAAGAAGAAGAATACTGGCAAAAACAATAGACTCCAGATTGACATCTGGAGTCTAATAAGAAAACTGACGAGAACAATAGACTCCAGATTTTCAATCTGGAGTCTAATAAGAAGAATAAGAAAACTGACGAAAACAATAGACTCCAGATTTTCAATCTGGAGTCTAATAATAGGATTTGGCCATACGCGTATAGAGGGAAATGGCTCTAGGGACGCTTTGAGGGCCTATAATGGTCGATTGAAGGACAGGGAATCTAGGGAGGTAGTTGGGGAGAATGTCTGGCTCGTGCTTCGCGGATCCGTCGAGGTCAAAAAATAGTCCTTCAAAAAATAGGCCTTCCAGACGTCTATATAGAGCTTTCGACGTAGATTCGAGCAGCGTACGCGTCGTTCTACATTCCGCAATCGTTAGTTTGAGGAAGGGAATCGTTGTTTACGAAATGCTCTAGTCATCGTTCGGGCCTATTTTCTTTTAAATGTCTGTTGTTCGCAGAGATACGTATACCAAGTGTATTCGTGCCGTCTAGATATACGGCAACGGTGGCCCGTACGCGAACTTCAAACGCGTATATCTCGATAACTAATGGTCGGATTTCAATTTGGTTCACTGTTTTTTTAATGCTCGGAAAACTGTCTTTCCGACCAGCTAGTTTTCCTCCGATTCTGACTTCTTAAGGAGGCTCGAGAGGCCGAAATAGCGGAAATGCAGATTTCGACCTAGATTTCGACCTTTGACCCAGATAAGGATTTGACCTAATTTCCGAGCAACTACGCCTAGCCCCCTAACAACGTGCATGAGTAGATTTATCCAAATATCTCTCGTTGATGAGAACGTGTGGTTAGAAAGATTTTTACTTTTGCACATACAAAAGCAAAAATCATAATAGGATTTGGCCATACGCGTATAGAGGGAAATGGCTCTAGGGACGCTTTGAGGGCCTATAATGGTCGATTGAAGGACAGGGAATCTAGGGAGGTAGTTGGGGAGAATGTCTGGCTCGTGCTTCGCGGATCCGTCGAGGTCAAAAAATAGTCCTTCAAAAAATAGGCCTTCCAGACGTCTATATAGAGCTTTCGACGTAGATTCGAGCAGCGTACGCGTCGTTCTACATTCCGCAATCGTTAGTTTGAGGAAGGGAATCGTTGTTTACGAAATGCTCTAGTCATCGTTCGGGCCTATTTTCTTTTAAATGTCTGTTGTTCGCAGAGATACGTATACCAAGTGTATTCGTGCCGTCTAGATATACGGCAACGGTGGCCCGTACGCGAACTTCAAACGCGTATATCTCGATAACTAATGGTCGGATTTCAATTTGGTTCACTGTTTTTTTAATGCTCGGAAAACTGTCTTTCCGACCAGCTAGTTTTCCTCCGATTCTGACTTCTTAAGGAGGCTCGAGAGGCCGAAATAGCGGAAATGCAGATTTCGACCTAGATTTCGACCTTTGACCCAGATAAGGATTTGACCTAATTTCCGAGCAACTACGCCTAGCCCCCTAACAACGTGCATGAGTAGATTTATCCAAATATCTCTCGTTGATGAGAACGTGTGGTTAGAAAGATTTTTGCTTTTGCACATACAAAAGCAAAAATCATAATAGGATTTGGCCATACGCGTATAGAGGGAAATGGCTCTAGGGACGCTTTGAGGGCCTATAATGGTCGGTTGAAGGACAGGGAATCTAGGGAGGTAGTTGGGGAGAATGTCTGGCTCGTGCTTCGCGGATCCGTCGAGGTCAAAAAATAGTCCTTCAAAAAATAGGCCTTCCAGACGTCTATATAGAGCTTTCGACGTAGATTCGAGCAGCGTACGCGTCGTTCTACATTCCGCAATCGTTAGTTTGAGGAAGGGAATCGTTGTTTACGAAATGCTCTAGTCATCGTTCGGGCCTATTTTCTTTTAAATGTCTGTTGTTCGCAGAGATACGTATACCAAGTGTATTCGTGCCGTCTAGATATACGGCAACGGTGGCCCGTACGCGAACTTCAAACGCGTATATCTCGATAACTAATGGTCGGATTTCAATTTGGTTCACTGTTTTTTTAATGCTCGGAAAACTGTCTTTCCGACCAGCTAGTTTTCCTCCGATTCTGACTTCTTAAGGAGGCTCGAGAGGCCGAAATAGCGGAAATGCAGATTTCGACCTAGATTTCGACCTTTGACCCAGATAAGGATTTGACCTAATTTCCGAGCAACTACGCCTAGCCCCCTAACAACGTGCATGAGTAGATTTATCCAAATATCTCTCGTTGATGAGAACGTGTGGTTAGAAAGATTTTTACTTTTGCACATACAAAAGCAAAAATCATAATAGGATTTGGCCATACGCGTATAGAGGGAAATGGCTCTAGGGACGCTTTGAGGGCCTATAATGGTCGATTGAAGGACAGGGAATCTAGGGAGGTAGTTGGGGAGAATGTCTGGCTCGTGCTTCGCGGATCCGTCGAGGTCAAAAAATAGTCCTTCAAAAAATAGGCCTTCCAGACGTCTATATAGAGCTTTCGACGTAGATTCGAGCAGCGTACGCGTCGTTCTACATTCCGCAATCGTTAGTTTGAGGAAGGGAATCGTTGTTTACGAAATGCTCTAGTCATCGTTCGGGCCTATTTTCTTTTAAATGTCTGTTGTTCGCAGAGATACGTATACCAAGTGTATTCGTGCCGTCTAGATATACGGCAACGGTGGCCCGTACGCGAACTTCAAACGCGTATATCTCGATAACTAATGGTCGGATTTCAATTTGGTTCACTGTTTTTTTAATGCTCGGAAAACTGTCTTTCCGACCAGCTAGTTTTCCTCCGATTCTGACTTCTTAAGGAGGCTCGAGAGGCCGAAATAGCGGAAATGCAGATTTCGACCTAGATTTCGACCTTTGACCCAGATAAGGATTTGACCTAATTTCCGAGCAACTACGCCTAGCCCCCTAACAACGTGCATGAGTAGATTTATCCAAATATCTCTCGTTGATGAGAACGTGTGGTTAGAAAGATTTTTGCTTTTGCACATACAAAAGCAAAAATCATAATAGGATTTGGCCATACGCGTATAGAGGGAAATGGCTCTAGGGACGCTTTGAGGGCCTATAATGGTCGATTGAAGGACAGGGAATCTAGGGAGGTAGTTGGGGAGAATGTCTGGCTCGTGCTTCGCGGATCCGTCGAGGTCAAAAAATAGTCCTTCAAAAAATAGGCCTTCCAGACGTCTATATAGAGCTTTCGACGTAGATTCGAGCAGCGTACGCGTCGTTCTACATTCCGCAATCGTTAGTTTGAGGAAGGGAATCGTTGTTTACGAAATGCTCTAGTCATCGTTCGGGCCTATTTTCTTTTAAATGTCTGTTGTTCGCAGAGATACGTATACCAAGTGTATTCGTGCCGTCTAGATATACGGCAACGGTGGCCCGTACGCGAACTTCAAACGCGTATATCTCGATAACTAATGGTCGGATTTCAATTTGGTTCACTGTTTTTTTAATGCTCGGAAAACTGTCTTTCCGACCAGCTAGTTTTCCTCCGATTCTGACTTCTTAAGGAGGCTCGAGAGGCCGAAATAGCGGAAATGCAGATTTCGACCTAGATTTCGACCTTTGACCCAGATAAGGATTTGACCTAATTTCCGAGCAACTACGCCTAGCCCCCTAACAACGTGCATGAGTAGATTTATCCAAATATCTCTCGTTGATGAGAACGTGTGGTTAGAAAGATTTTTGCTTTTGCACATACAAAAGCAAAAATCATAATAGGATTTGGCCATACGCGTATAGAGGGAAATGGCTCTAGGGACGCTTTGAGGGCCTATAATGGTCGATTGAAGGACAGGGAATCTAGGGAGGTAGTTGGGGAGAATGTCTGGCTCGTGCTTCGCGGATCCGTCGAGGTCAAAAAATAGTCCTTCAAAAAATAGGCCTTCCAGACGTCTATATAGAGCTTTCGACGTAGATTCGAGCAGCGTACGCGTCGTTCTACATTCCGCAATCGTTAGTTTGAGGAAGGGAATCGTTGTTTACGAAATGCTCTAGTCATCGTTCGGGCCTATTTTCTTTTAAATGTCTGTTGTTCGCAGAGATACGTATACCAAGTGTATTCGTGCCGTCTAGATATACGGCAACGGTGGCCCGTACGCGAACTTCAAACGCGTATATCTCGATAACTAATGGTCGGATTTCAATTTGGTTCACTGTTTTTTTAATGCTCGGAAAACTGTCTTTCCGACCAGCTAGTTTTCCTCCGATTCTGACTTCTTAAGGAGGCTCGAGAGGCCGAAATAGCGGAAATGCAGATTTCGACCTAGATTTCGACCTTTGACCCAGATAAGGATTTGACCTAATTTCCGAGCAACTACGCCTAGCCCCCTAACAACGTGCATGAGTAGATTTATCCAAATATCTCTCGTTGATGAGAACGTGTGGTTAGAAAGATTTTTGCTTTTGCACATACAAAAGCAAAAATCATAATAGGATTTGGCCATACGCGTATAGAGGGAAATGGCTCTAGGGACGCTTTGAGGGCCTATAATGGTCGGTTGAAGGACAGGGAATCTAGGGAGGTAGTTGGGGAGAATGTCTGGCTCGTGCTTCGCGGATCCGTCGAGGTCAAAAAATAGTCCTTCAAAAAATAGGCCTTCCAGACGTCTATATAGAGCTTTCGACGTAGATTCGAGCAGCGTACGCGTCGTTCTACATTCCGCAATCGTTAGTTTGAGGAAGGGAATCGTTGTTTACGAAATGCTCTAGTCATCGTTCGGGCCTATTTTCTTTTAAATGTCTGTTGTTCGCAGAGATACGTATACCAAGTGTATTCGTGCCGTCTAGATATACGGCAACGGTGGCCCGTACGCGAACTTCAAACGCGTATATCTCGATAACTAATGGTCGGATTTCAATTTGGTTCACTGTTTTTTTAATGCTCGGAAAACTGTCTTTCCGACCAGCTAGTTTTCCTCCGATTCTGACTTCTTAAGGAGGCTCGAGAGGCCGAAATAGCGGAAATGCAGATTTCGACCTAGATTTCGACCTTTGACCCAGATAAGGATTTGACCTAATTTCCGAGCAACTACGCCTAGCCCCCTAACAACGTGCATGAGTAGATTTATCCAAATATCTCTCGTTGATGAGAACGTGTGGTTAGAAAGATTTTTACTTTTGCACATACAAAAGCAAAAATCATAATAGGATTTGGCCATACGCGTATAGAGGGAAATGGCTCTAGGGACGCTTTGAGGGCCTATAATGGTCGATTGAAGGACAGGGAATCTAGGGAGGTAGTTGGGGAGAATGTCTGGCTCGTGCTTCGCGGATCCGTCGAGGTCAAAAAATAGTCCTTCAAAAAATAGGCCTTCCAGACGTCTATATAGAGCTTTCGACGTAGATTCGAGCAGCGTACGCGTCGTTCTACATTCCGCAATCGTTAGTTTGAGGAAGGGAATCGTTGTTTACGAAATGCTCTAGTCATCGTTCGGGCCTATTTTCTTTTAAATGTCTGTTGTTCGCAGAGATACGTATACCAAGTGTATTCGTGCCGTCTAGATATACGGCAACGGTGGCCCGTACGCGAACTTCAAACGCGTATATCTCGATAACTAATGGTCGGATTTCAATTTGGTTCACTGTTTTTTTAATGCTCGGAAAACTGTCTTTCCGACCAGCTAGTTTTCCTCCGATTCTGACTTCTTAAGGAGGCTCGAGAGGCCGAAATAGCGGAAATGCAGATTTCGACCTAGATTTCGACCTTTGACCCAGATAAGGATTTGACCTAATTTCCGAGCAACTACGCCTAGCCCCCTAACAACGTGCATGAGTAGATTTATCCAAATATCTCTCGTTGATGAGAACGTGTGGTTAGAAAGATTTTTGCTTTTGCACATACAAAAGCAAAAATCATAATAGGATTTGGCCATACGCGTATAGAGGGAAATGGCTCTAGGGACGCTTTGAGGGCCTATAATGGTCGATTGAAGGACAGGGAATCTAGGGAGGTAGTTGGGGAGAATGTCTGGCTCGTGCTTCGCGGATCCGTCGAGGTCAAAAAATAGTCCTTCAAAAAATAGGCCTTCCAGACGTCTATATAGAGCTTTCGACGTAGATTCGAGCAGCGTACGCGTCGTTCTACATTCCGCAATCGTTAGTTTGAGGAAGGGAATCGTTGTTTACGAAATGCTCTAGTCATCGTTCGGGCCTATTTTCTTTTAAATGTCTGTTGTTCGCAGAGATACGTATACCAAGTGTATTCGTGCCGTCTAGATATACGGCAACGGTGGCCCGTACGCGAACTTCAAACGCGTATATCTCGATAACTAATGGTCGGATTTCAATTTGGTTCACTGTTTTTTTAATGCTCGGAAAACTGTCTTTCCGACCAGCTAGTTTTCCTCCGATTCTGACTTCTTAAGGAGGCTCGAGAGGCCGAAATAGCGGAAATGCAGATTTCGACCTAGATTTCGACCTTTGACCCAGATAAGGATTTGACCTAATTTCCGAGCAACTACGCCTAGCCCCCTAACAACGTGCATGAGTAGATTTATCCAAATATCTCTCGTTGATGAGAACGTGTGGTTAGAAAGATTTTTGCTTTTGCACATACAAAAGCAAAAATCATAATAGGATTTGGCCATACGCGTATAGAGGGAAATGGCTCTAGGGACGCTTTGAGGGCCTATAATGGTCGATTGAAGGACAGGGAATCTAGGGAGGTAGTTGGGGAGAATGTCTGGCTCGTGCTTCGCGGATCCGTCGAGGTCAAAAAATAGTCCTTCAAAAAATAGGCCTTCCAGACGTCTATATAGAGCTTTCGACGTAGATTCGAGCAGCGTACGCGTCGTTCTACATTCCGCAATCGTTAGTTTGAGGAAGGGAATCGTTGTTTACGAAATGCTCTAGTCATCGTTCGGGCCTATTTTCTTTTAAATGTCTGTTGTTCGCAGAGATACGTATACCAAGTGTATTCGTGCCGTCTAGATATACGGCAACGGTGGCCCGTACGCGAACTTCAAACGCGTATATCTCGATAACTAATGGTCGGATTTCAATTTGGTTCACTGTTTTTTTAATGCTCGGAAAACTGTCTTTCCGACCAGCTAGTTTTCCTCCGATTCTGACTTCTTAAGGAGGCTCGAGAGGCCGAAATAGCGGAAATGCAGATTTCGACCTAGATTTCGACCTTTGACCCAGATAAGGATTTGACCTAATTTCCGAGCAACTACGCCTAGCCCCCTAACAACGTGCATGAGTAGATTTATCCAAATATCTCTCGTTGATGAGAACGTGTGGTTAGAAAGATTTTTGCTTTTGCACATACAAAAGCAAAAATCATAATAGGATTTGGCCATACGCGTATAGAGGGAAATGGCTCTAGGGACGCTTTGAGGGCCTATAATGGTCGATTGAAGGACAGGGAATCTAGGGAGGTAGTTGGGGAGAATGTCTGGCTCGTGCTTCGCGGATCCGTCGAGGTCAAAAAATAGTCCTTCAAAAAATAGGCCTTCCAGACGTCTATATAGAGCTTTCGACGTAGATTCGAGCAGCGTACGCGTCGTTCTACATTCCGCAATCGTTAGTTTGAGGAAGGGAATCGTTGTTTACGAAATGCTCTAGTCATCGTTCGGGCCTATTTTCTTTTAAATGTCTGTTGTTCGCAGAGATACGTATACCAAGTGTATTCGTGCCGTCTAGATATACGGCAACGGTGGCCCGTACGCGAACTTCAAACGCGTATATCTCGATAACTAATGGTCGGATTTCAATTTGGTTCACTGTTTTTTTAATGCTCGGAAAACTGTCTTTCCGACCAGCTAGTTTTCCTCCGATTCTGACTTCTTAAGGAGGCTCGAGAGGCCGAAATAGCGGAAATGCAGATTTCGACCTAGATTTCGACCTTTGACCCAGATAAGGATTTGACCTAATTTCCGAGCAACTACGCCTAGCCCCCTAACAACGTGCATGAGTAGATTTATCCAAATATCTCTCGTTGATGAGAACGTGTGGTTAGAAAGATTTTTACTTTTGCACATACAAAAGCAAAAATCATAATAGGATTTGGCCATACGCGTATAGAGGGAAATGGCTCTAGGGACGCTTTGAGGGCCTATAATGGTCGATTGAAGGACAGGGAATCTAGGGAGGTAGTTGGGGAGAATGTCTGGCTCGTGCTTCGCGGATCCGTCGAGGTCAAAAAATAGTCCTTCAAAAAATAGGCCTTCCAGACGTCTATATAGAGCTTTCGACGTAGATTCGAGCAGCGTACGCGTCGTTCTACATTCCGCAATCGTTAGTTTGAGGAAGGGAATCGTTGTTTACGAAATGCTCTAGTCATCGTTCGGGCCTATTTTCTTTTAAATGTCTGTTGTTCGCAGAGATACGTATACCAAGTGTATTCGTGCCGTCTAGATATACGGCAACGGTGGCCCGTACGCGAACTTCAAACGCGTATATCTCGATAACTAATGGTCGGATTTCAATTTGGTTCACTGTTTTTTTAATGCTCGGAAAACTGTCTTTCCGACCAGCTAGTTTTCCTCCGATTCTGACTTCTTAAGGAGGCTCGAGAGGCCGAAATAGCGGAAATGCAGATTTCGACCTAGATTTCGACCTTTGACCCAGATAAGGATTTGACCTAATTTCCGAGCAACTACGCCTAGCCCCCTAACAACGTGCATGAGTAGATTTATCCAAATATCTCTCGTTGATGAGAACGTGTGGTTAGAAAGATTTTTGCTTTTGCACATACAAAAGCAAAAATCATAATAGGATTTGGCCATACGCGTATAGAGGGAAATGGCTCTAGGGACGCTTTGAGGGCCTATAATGGTCGGTTGAAGGACAGGGAATCTAGGGAGGTAGTTGGGGAGAATGTCTGGCTCGTGCTTCGCGGATCCGTCGAGGTCAAAAAATAGTCCTTCAAAAAATAGGCCTTCCAGACGTCTATATAGAGCTTTCGACGTAGATTCGAGCAGCGTACGCGTCGTTCTACATTCCGCAATCGTTAGTTTGAGGAAGGGAATCGTTGTTTACGAAATGCTCTAGTCATCGTTCGGGCCTATTTTCTTTTAAATGTCTGTTGTTCGCAGAGATACGTATACCAAGTGTATTCGTGCCGTCTAGATATACGGCAACGGTGGCCCGTACGCGAACTTCAAACGCGTATATCTCGATAACTAATGGTCGGATTTCAATTTGGTTCACTGTTTTTTTAATGCTCGGAAAACTGTCTTTCCGACCAGCTAGTTTTCCTCCGATTCTGACTTCTTAAGGAGGCTCGAGAGGCCGAAATAGCGGAAATGCAGATTTCGACCTAGATTTCGACCTTTGACCCAGATAAGGATTTGACCTAATTTCCGAGCAACTACGCCTAGCCCCCTAACAACGTGCATGAGTAGATTTATCCAAATATCTCTCGTTGATGAGAACGTGTGGTTAGAAAGATTTTTACTTTTGCACATACAAAAGCAAAAATCATAATAGGATTTGGCCATACGCGTATAGAGGGAAATGGCTCTAGGGACGCTTTGAGGGCCTATAATGGTCGATTGAAGGACAGGGAATCTAGGGAGGTAGTTGGGGAGAATGTCTGGCTCGTGCTTCGCGGATCCGTCGAGGTCAAAAAATAGTCCTTCAAAAAATAGGCCTTCCAGACGTCTATATAGAGCTTTCGACGTAGATTCGAGCAGCGTACGCGTCGTTCTACATTCCGCAATCGTTAGTTTGAGGAAGGGAATCGTTGTTTACGAAATGCTCTAGTCATCGTTCGGGCCTATTTTCTTTTAAATGTCTGTTGTTCGCAGAGATACGTATACCAAGTGTATTCGTGCCGTCTAGATATACGGCAACGGTGGCCCGTACGCGAACTTCAAACGCGTATATCTCGATAACTAATGGTCGGATTTCAATTTGGTTCACTGTTTTTTTAATGCTCGGAAAACTGTCTTTCCGACCAGCTAGTTTTCCTCCGATTCTGACTTCTTAAGGAGGCTCGAGAGGCCGAAATAGCGGAAATGCAGATTTCGACCTAGATTTCGACCTTTGACCCAGATAAGGATTTGACCTAATTTCCGAGCAACTACGCCTAGCCCCCTAACAACGTGCATGAGTAGATTTATCCAAATATCTCTCGTTGATGAGAACGTGTGGTTAGAAAGATTTTTGCTTTTGCACATACAAAAGCAAAAATCATAATAGGATTTGGCCATACGCGTATAGAGGGAAATGGCTCTAGGGACGCTTTGAGGGCCTATAATGGTCGGTTGAAGGACAGGGAATCTAGGGAGGTAGTTGGGGAGAATGTCTGGCTCGTGCTTCGCGGATCCGTCGAGGTCAAAAAATAGTCCTTCAAAAAATAGGCCTTCCAGACGTCTATATAGAGCTTTCGACGTAGATTCGAGCAGCGTACGCGTCGTTCTACATTCCGCAATCGTTAGTTTGAGGAAGGGAATCGTTGTTTACGAAATGCTCTAGTCATCGTTCGGGCCTATTTTCTTTTAAATGTCTGTTGTTCGCAGAGATACGTATACCAAGTGTATTCGTGCCGTCTAGATATACGGCAACGGTGGCCCGTACGCGAACTTCAAACGCGTATATCTCGATAACTAATGGTCGGATTTCAATTTGGTTCACTGTTTTTTTAATGCTCGGAAAACTGTCTTTCCGACCAGCTAGTTTTCCTCCGATTCTGACTTCTTAAGGAGGCTCGAGAGGCCGAAATAGCGGAAATGCAGATTTCGACCTAGATTTCGACCTTTGACCCAGATAAGGATTTGACCTAATTTCCGAGCAACTACGCCTAGCCCCCTAACAACGTGCATGAGTAGATTTATCCAAATATCTCTCGTTGATGAGAACGTGTGGTTAGAAAGATTTTTGCTTTTGCACATACAAAAGCAAAAATCATAATAGGATTTGGCCATACGCGTATAGAGGGAAATGGCTCTAGGGACGCTTTGAGGGCCTATAATGGTCGATTGAAGGACAGGGAATCTAGGGAGGTAGTTGGGGAGAATGTCTGGCTCGTGCTTCGCGGATCCGTCGAGGTCAAAAAATAGTCCTTCAAAAAATAGGCCTTCCAGACGTCTATATAGAGCTTTCGACGTAGATTCGAGCAGCGTACGCGTCGTTCTACATTCCGCAATCGTTAGTTTGAGGAAGGGAATCGTTGTTTACGAAATGCTCTAGTCATCGTTCGGGCCTATTTTCTTTTAAATGTCTGTTGTTCGCAGAGATACGTATACCAAGTGTATTCGTGCCGTCTAGATATACGGCAACGGTGGCCCGTACGCGAACTTCAAACGCGTATATCTCGATAACTAATGGTCGGATTTCAATTTGGTTCACTGTTTTTTTAATGCTCGGAAAACTGTCTTTCCGACCAGCTAGTTTTCCTCCGATTCTGACTTCTTAAGGAGGCTCGAGAGGCCGAAATAGCGGAAATGCAGATTTCGACCTAGATTTCGACCTTTGACCCAGATAAGGATTTGACCTAATTTCCGAGCAACTACGCCTAGCCCCCTAACAACGTGCATGAGTAGATTTATCCAAATATCTCTCGTTGATGAGAACGTGTGGTTAGAAAGATTTTTGCTTTTGCACATACAAAAGCAAAAATCATAATAGGATTTGGCCATACGCGTATAGAGGGAAATGGCTCTAGGGACGCTTTGAGGGCCTATAATGGTCGATTGAAGGACAGGGAATCTAGGGAGGTAGTTGGGGAGAATGTCTGGCTCGTGCTTCGCGGATCCGTCGAGGTCAAAAAATAGTCCTTCAAAAAATAGGCCTTCCAGACGTCTATATAGAGCTTTCGACGTAGATTCGAGCAGCGTACGCGTCGTTCTACATTCCGCAATCGTTAGTTTGAGGAAGGGAATCGTTGTTTACGAAATGCTCTAGTCATCGTTCGGGCCTATTTTCTTTTAAATGTCTGTTGTTCGCAGAGATACGTATACCAAGTGTATTCGTGCCGTCTAGATATACGGCAACGGTGGCCCGTACGCGAACTTCAAACGCGTATATCTCGATAACTAATGGTCGGATTTCAATTTGGTTCACTGTTTTTTTAATGCTCGGAAAACTGTCTTTCCGACCAGCTAGTTTTCCTCCGATTCTGACTTCTTAAGGAGGCTCGAGAGGCCGAAATAGCGGAAATGCAGATTTCGACCTAGATTTCGACCTTTGACCCAGATAAGGATTTGACCTAATTTCCGAGCAACTACGCCTAGCCCCCTAACAACGTGCATGAGTAGATTTATCCAAATATCTCTCGTTGATGAGAACGTGTGGTTAGAAAGATTTTTGCTTTTGCACATACAAAAGCAAAAATCATAATAGGATTTGGCCATACGCGTATAGAGGGAAATGGCTCTAGGGACGCTTTGAGGGCCTATAATGGTCGATTGAAGGACAGGGAATCTAGGGAGGTAGTTGGGGAGAATGTCTGGCTCGTGCTTCGCGGATCCGTCGAGGTCAAAAAATAGTCCTTCAAAAAATAGGCCTTCCAGACGTCTATATAGAGCTTTCGACGTAGATTCGAGCAGCGTACGCGTCGTTCTACATTCCGCAATCGTTAGTTTGAGGAAGGGAATCGTTGTTTACGAAATGCTCTAGTCATCGTTCGGGCCTATTTTCTTTTAAATGTCTGTTGTTCGCAGAGATACGTATACCAAGTGTATTCGTGCCGTCTAGATATACGGCAACGGTGGCCCGTACGCGAACTTCAAACGCGTATATCTCGATAACTAATGGTCGGATTTCAATTTGGTTCACTGTTTTTTTAATGCTCGGAAAACTGTCTTTCCGACCAGCTAGTTTTCCTCCGATTCTGACTTCTTAAGGAGGCTCGAGAGGCCGAAATAGCGGAAATGCAGATTTCGACCTAGATTTCGACCTTTGACCCAGATAAGGATTTGACCTAATTTCCGAGCAACTACGCCTAGCCCCCTAACAACGTGCATGAGTAGATTTATCCAAATATCTCTCGTTGATGAGAACGTGTGGTTAGAAAGATTTTTGCTTTTGCACATACAAAAGCAAAAATCATAATAGGATTTGGCCATACGCGTATAGAGGGAAATGGCTCTAGGGACGCTTTGAGGGCCTATAATGGTCGATTGAAGGACAGGGAATCTAGGGAGGTAGTTGGGGAGAATGTCTGGCTCGTGCTTCGCGGATCCGTCGAGGTCAAAAAATAGTCCTTCAAAAAATAGGCCTTCCAGACGTCTATATAGAGCTTTCGACGTAGATTCGAGCAGCGTACGCGTCGTTCTACATTCCGCAATCGTTAGTTTGAGGAAGGGAATCGTTGTTTACGAAATGCTCTAGTCATCGTTCGGGCCTATTTTCTTTTAAATGTCTGTTGTTCGCAGAGATACGTATACCAAGTGTATTCGTGCCGTCTAGATATACGGCAACGGTGGCCCGTACGCGAACTTCAAACGCGTATATCTCGATAACTAATGGTCGGATTTCAATTTGGTTCACTGTTTTTTTAATGCTCGGAAAACTGTCTTTCCGACCAGCTAGTTTTCCTCCGATTCTGACTTCTTAAGGAGGCTCGAGAGGCCGAAATAGCGGAAATGCAGATTTCGACCTAGATTTCGACCTTTGACCCAGATAAGGATTTGACCTAATTTCCGAGCAACTACGCCTAGCCCCCTAACAACGTGCATGAGTAGATTTATCCAAATATCTCTCGTTGATGAGAACGTGTGGTTAGAAAGATTTTTGCTTTTGCACATACAAAAGCAAAAATCATAATAGGATTTGGCCATACGCGTATAGAGGGAAATGGCTCTAGGGACGCTTTGAGGGCCTATAATGGTCGATTGAAGGACAGGGAATCTAGGGAGGTAGTTGGGGAGAATGTCTGGCTCGTGCTTCGCGGATCCGTCGAGGTCAAAAAATAGTCCTTCAAAAAATAGGCCTTCCAGACGTCTATATAGAGCTTTCGACGTAGATTCGAGCAGCGTACGCGTCGTTCTACATTCCGCAATCGTTAGTTTGAGGAAGGGAATCGTTGTTTACGAAATGCTCTAGTCATCGTTCGGGCCTATTTTCTTTTAAATGTCTGTTGTTCGCAGAGATACGTATACCAAGTGTATTCGTGCCGTCTAGATATACGGCAACGGTGGCCCGTACGCGAACTTCAAACGCGTATATCTCGATAACTAATGGTCGGATTTCAATTTGGTTCACTGTTTTTTTAATGCTCGGAAAACTGTCTTTCCGACCAGCTAGTTTTCCTCCGATTCTGACTTCTTAAGGAGGCTCGAGAGGCCGAAATAGCGGAAATGCAGATTTCGACCTAGATTTCGACCTTTGACCCAGATAAGGATTTGACCTAATTTCCGAGCAACTACGCCTAGCCCCCTAACAACGTGCATGAGTAGATTTATCCAAATATCTCTCGTTGATGAGAACGTGTGGTTAGAAAGATTTTTGCTTTTGCACATACAAAAGCAAAAATCATAATAGGATTTGGCCATACGCGTATAGAGGGAAATGGCTCTAGGGACGCTTTGAGGGCCTATAATGGTCGATTGAAGGACAGGGAATCTAGGGAGGTAGTTGGGGAGAATGTCTGGCTCGTGCTTCGCGGATCCGTCGAGGTCAAAAAATAGTCCTTCAAAAAATAGGCCTTCCAGACGTCTATATAGAGCTTTCGACGTAGATTCGAGCAGCGTACGCGTCGTTCTACATTCCGCAATCGTTAGTTTGAGGAAGGGAATCGTTGTTTACGAAATGCTCTAGTCATCGTTCGGGCCTATTTTCTTTTAAATGTCTGTTGTTCGCAGAGATACGTATACCAAGTGTATTCGTGCCGTCTAGATATACGGCAACGGTGGCCCGTACGCGAACTTCAAACGCGTATATCTCGATAACTAATGGTCGGATTTCAATTTGGTTCACTGTTTTTTTAATGCTCGGAAAACTGTCTTTCCGACCAGCTAGTTTTCCTCCGATTCTGACTTCTTAAGGAGGCTCGAGAGGCCGAAATAGCGGAAATGCAGATTTCGACCTAGATTTCGACCTTTGACCCAGATAAGGATTTGACCTAATTTCCGAGCAACTACGCCTAGCCCCCTAACAACGTGCATGAGTAGATTTATCCAAATATCTCTCGTTGATGAGAACGTGTGGTTAGAAAGATTTTTGCTTTTGCACATACAAAAGCAAAAATCATAATAGGATTTGGCCATACGCGTATAGAGGGAAATGGCTCTAGGGACGCTTTGAGGGCCTATAATGGTCGATTGAAGGACAGGGAATCTAGGGAGGTAGTTGGGGAGAATGTCTGGCTCGTGCTTCGCGGATCCGTCGAGGTCAAAAAATAGTCCTTCAAAAAATAGGCCTTCCAGACGTCTATATAGAGCTTTCGACGTAGATTCGAGCAGCGTACGCGTCGTTCTACATTCCGCAATCGTTAGTTTGAGGAAGGGAATCGTTGTTTACGAAATGCTCTAGTCATCGTTCGGGCCTATTTTCTTTTAAATGTCTGTTGTTCGCAGAGATACGTATACCAAGTGTATTCGTGCCGTCTAGATATACGGCAACGGTGGCCCGTACGCGAACTTCAAACGCGTATATCTCGATAACTAATGGTCGGATTTCAATTTGGTTCACTGTTTTTTTAATGCTCGGAAAACTGTCTTTCCGACCAGCTAGTTTTCCTCCGATTCTGACTTCTTAAGGAGGCTCGAGAGGCCGAAATAGCGGAAATGCAGATTTCGACCTAGATTTCGACCTTTGACCCAGATAAGGATTTGACCTAATTTCCGAGCAACTACGCCTAGCCCCCTAACAACGTGCATGAGTAGATTTATCCAAATATCTCTCGTTGATGAGAACGTGTGGTTAGAAAGATTTTTGCTTTTGCACATACAAAAGCAAAAATCATAATAGGATTTGGCCATACGCGTATAGAGGGAAATGGCTCTAGGGACGCTTTGAGGGCCTATAATGGTCGATTGAAGGACAGGGAATCTAGGGAGGTAGTTGGGGAGAATGTCTGGCTCGTGCTTCGCGGATCCGTCGAGGTCAAAAAATAGTCCTTCAAAAAATAGGCCTTCCAGACGTCTATATAGAGCTTTCGACGTAGATTCGAGCAGCGTACGCGTCGTTCTACATTCCGCAATCGTTAGTTTGAGGAAGGGAATCGTTGTTTACGAAATGCTCTAGTCATCGTTCGGGCCTATTTTCTTTTAAATGTCTGTTGTTCGCAGAGATACGTATACCAAGTGTATTCGTGCCGTCTAGATATACGGCAACGGTGGCCCGTACGCGAACTTCAAACGCGTATATCTCGATAACTAATGGTCGGATTTCAATTTGGTTCACTGTTTTTTTAATGCTCGGAAAACTGTCTTTCCGACCAGCTAGTTTTCCTCCGATTCTGACTTCTTAAGGAGGCTCGAGAGGCCGAAATAGCGGAAATGCAGATTTCGACCTAGATTTCGACCTTTGACCCAGATAAGGATTTGACCTAATTTCCGAGCAACTACGCCTAGCCCCCTAACAACGTGCATGAGTAGATTTATCCAAATATCTCTCGTTGATGAGAACGTGTGGTTAGAAAGATTTTTGCTTTTGCACATACAAAAGCAAAAATCATAATAGGATTTGGCCATACGCGTATAGAGGGAAATGGCTCTAGGGACGCTTTGAGGGCCTATAATGGTCGATTGAAGGACAGGGAATCTAGGGAGGTAGTTGGGGAGAATGTCTGGCTCGTGCTTCGCGGATCCGTCGAGGTCAAAAAATAGTCCTTCAAAAAATAGGCCTTCCAGACGTCTATATAGAGCTTTCGACGTAGATTCGAGCAGCGTACGCGTCGTTCTACATTCCGCAATCGTTAGTTTGAGGAAGGGAATCGTTGTTTACGAAATGCTCTAGTCATCGTTCGGGCCTATTTTCTTTTAAATGTCTGTTGTTCGCAGAGATACGTATACCAAGTGTATTCGTGCCGTCTAGATATACGGCAACGGTGGCCCGTACGCGAACTTCAAACGCGTATATCTCGATAACTAATGGTCGGATTTCAATTTGGTTCACTGTTTTTTTAATGCTCGGAAAACTGTCTTTCCGACCAGCTAGTTTTCCTCCGATTCTGACTTCTTAAGGAGGCTCGAGAGGCCGAAATAGCGGAAATGCAGATTTCGACCTAGATTTCGACCTTTGACCCAGATAAGGATTTGACCTAATTTCCGAGCAACTACGCCTAGCCCCCTAACAACGTGCATGAGTAGATTTATCCAAATATCTCTCGTTGATGAGAACGTGTGGTTAGAAAGATTTTTGCTTTTGCACATACAAAAGCAAAAATCATAATAGGATTTGGCCATACGCGTATAGAGGGAAATGGCTCTAGGGACGCTTTGAGGGCCTATAATGGTCGATTGAAGGACAGGGAATCTAGGGAGGTAGTTGGGGAGAATGTCTGGCTCGTGCTTCGCGGATCCGTCGAGGTCAAAAAATAGTCCTTCAAAAAATAGGCCTTCCAGACGTCTATATAGAGCTTTCGACGTAGATTCGAGCAGCGTACGCGTCGTTCTACATTCCGCAATCGTTAGTTTGAGGAAGGGAATCGTTGTTTACGAAATGCTCTAGTCATCGTTCGGGCCTATTTTCTTTTAAATGTCTGTTGTTCGCAGAGATACGTATACCAAGTGTATTCGTGCCGTCTAGATATACGGCAACGGTGGCCCGTACGCGAACTTCAAACGCGTATATCTCGATAACTAATGGTCGGATTTCAATTTGGTTCACTGTTTTTTTAATGCTCGGAAAACTGTCTTTCCGACCAGCTAGTTTTCCTCCGATTCTGACTTCTTAAGGAGGCTCGAGAGGCCGAAATAGCGGAAATGCAGATTTCGACCTAGATTTCGACCTTTGACCCAGATAAGGATTTGACCTAATTTCCGAGCAACTACGCCTAGCCCCCTAACAACGTGCATGAGTAGATTTATCCAAATATCTCTCGTTGATGAGAACGTGTGGTTAGAAAGATTTTTGCTTTTGCACATACAAAAGCAAAAATCATAATAGGATTTGGCCATACGCGTATAGAGGGAAATGGCTCTAGGGACGCTTTGAGGGCCTATAATGGTCGATTGAAGGACAGGGAATCTAGGGAGGTAGTTGGGGAGAATGTCTGGCTCGTGCTTCGCGGATCCGTCGAGGTCAAAAAATAGTCCTTCAAAAAATAGGCCTTCCAGACGTCTATATAGAGCTTTCGACGTAGATTCGAGCAGCGTACGCGTCGTTCTACATTCCGCAATCGTTAGTTTGAGGAAGGGAATCGTTGTTTACGAAATGCTCTAGTCATCGTTCGGGCCTATTTTCTTTTAAATGTCTGTTGTTCGCAGAGATACGTATACCAAGTGTATTCGTGCCGTCTAGATATACGGCAACGGTGGCCCGTACGCGAACTTCAAACGCGTATATCTCGATAACTAATGGTCGGATTTCAATTTGGTTCACTGTTTTTTTAATGCTCGGAAAACTGTCTTTCCGACCAGCTAGTTTTCCTCCGATTCTGACTTCTTAAGGAGGCTCGAGAGGCCGAAATAGCGGAAATGCAGATTTCGACCTAGATTTCGACCTTTGACCCAGATAAGGATTTGACCTAATTTCCGAGCAACTACGCCTAGCCCCCTAACAACGTGCATGAGTAGATTTATCCAAATATCTCTCGTTGATGAGAACGTGTGGTTAGAAAGATTTTTGCTTTTGCACATACAAAAGCAAAAATCACTAGACTTTGGAAATTGAACAAAGTTCAATTTCAGACTCCAGATTTAGACCATTTTTAGCCGAGTCATCCAGAATAAGCTGAGTCATCCAGAAAAAGATGGATGAATAAAATAGGAAGGTAGGATTAGAGAAAATAGGAAGGAACGATAGGATAGAATAAAAAAGAAGGATAGGATAGAATAGAATAGAATAGGAAGAAATGATATGATAGGATAGGAAGGAAAAGATACGAAGGAAGGATAGATAGGAGGGATAGGATAGAATAGTATCAGATAGGAAGGATGGATGAATTTTTCAATATTTTCTTCTCTACACTTGACTTTCTATGAGGATACCATCAGATCGATTTTCCGAAATTTCAAAACGCCATAACTTCCGAACCGGAAGTCGGATCGAAATTTAATTTAAAGATTCGGATTCCTGACAAAATTCTACCCCTAATTCATAACTCCTATGTTAAATTTGGCGAATTTTTATTTTGACCTACTTTTCGGACACGCCATAACTTCTGAACCGGAAGTTGGATTGAAATTTGATTTGCAGATTCGGATTTCTGAGCAAATTCTATTATTAATTCATAACTCAAACGTTAAATTTGGAGAACTTTTTATTTTGACCTACTTTTCGGACACCATATCTCAAAAGTGGGTCAAAATACTTTCTGACGGCAAAAGGCTAACACTATTAACACACTCTTGGCTACATATATACACAATTTCGAGGAATATAATTAAAGTGTAGTGTCAGAATCACAAAAATAAGGAAAACCTTTGGATTTGACCTAGATTTTGACCTAGGTATTTTGGTGTCAAAATGTTGAAGCTAGATGGCTTTTGAGGTCCACTTCTTTTAAAAGCTTTCATTAAATTAAGCTAAACTCAGTCTATATTTCGTATTTCTCACTTCAAAAAAATCTTTTTTCCCATTGACTTAACATGGGCACCAAATTTAGCGATTTTTGAGCTTTCAAAACGCCATAACTTCCGAACCGGAAGTCTGATCCAAATTTGGTTTGCAGATTCGAACTCCTGATATCATTCTACACTTATTTGATAACTCACATGTTGAATTTGGAGAACATTTTGTTCTGACCTACTTTCCGGACGCCATATCTTAAAATCGGTAACAGTAATCAAAAATCTGATGGCACACTTATGAAAGGGCTGTTTCTAAGCTACATGATGAAAAAAAGACAAAGTTGTTTCGATAAATAACGACCGAGATAATAGACGGAAGGTTGAAAATGTAAGATTTGACCTAGTTATTGACCTTTGACCTAGATAAAAAATTGACCCAATTTCCGAGAAACTAGATACTGGACCTAAATTGACCATATACAGGTCTTGACTCAATGTCTTCTGACTACTGAGAAAACGTGTAGAGAATAATAATAAAGAAGAAGAAGAAGAAGAAGAAGAATACTGACAAAAGCTATAGACTCCAGATTTACATCTGGAGTCTAATAATAGGATTTGGCCATACGCGTATAGAGGGAAATGGCTCTAGGGACGCTTTGAGGGCCTATAATGGTCGATTGAAGGACAGGGAATCTAGGGAGGTAGTTGGGGAGAATGTCTGGCTCGTGCTTCGCGGATCCGTCGAGGTCAAAAAATAGTCCTTCAAAAAATAGGCCTTCCAGACGTCTATATAGAGCTTTCGACGTAGATTCGAGCAGCGTACGCGTCGTTCTACATTCCGCAATCGTTAGTTTGAGGAAGGGAATCGTTGTTTACGAAATGCTCTAGTCATCGTTCGGGCCTATTTTCTTTTAAATGTCTGTTGTTCGCAGAGATACGTATACCAAGTGTATTCGTGCCGTCTAGATATACGGCAACGGTGGCCCGTACGCGAACTTCAAACGCGTATATCTCGATAACTAATGGTCGGATTTCAATTTGGTTCACTGTTTTTTTAATGCTCGGAAAACTGTCTTTCCGACCAGCTAGTTTTCCTCCGATTCTGACTTCTTAAGGAGGCTCGAGAGGCCGAAATAGCGGAAATGCAGATTTCGACCTAGATTTCGACCTTTGACCCAGATAAGGATTTGACCTAATTTCCGAGCAACTACGCCTAGCCCCCTAACAACGTGCATGAGTAGATTTATCCAAATATCTCTCGTTGATGAGAACGTGTGGTTAGAAAGATTTTTGCTTTTGCACATACAAAAGCAAAAATCATAATAGGATTTGGCCATACGCGTATAGAGGGAAATGGCTCTAGGGACGCTTTGAGGGCCTATAATGGTCGATTGAAGGACAGGGAATCTAGGGAGGTAGTTGGGGAGAATGTCTGGCTCGTGCTTCGCGGATCCGTCGAGGTCAAAAAATAGTCCTTCAAAAAATAGGCCTTCCAGACGTCTATATAGAGCTTTCGACGTAGATTCGAGCAGCGTACGCGTCGTTCTACATTCCGCAATCGTTAGTTTGAGGAAGGGAATCGTTGTTTACGAAATGCTCTAGTCATCGTTCGGGCCTATTTTCTTTTAAATGTCTGTTGTTCGCAGAGATACGTATACCAAGTGTATTCGTGCCGTCTAGATATACGGCAACGGTGGCCCGTACGCGAACTTCAAACGCGTATATCTCGATAACTAATGGTCGGATTTCAATTTGGTTCACTGTTTTTTTAATGCTCGGAAAACTGTCTTTCCGACCAGCTAGTTTTCCTCCGATTCTGACTTCTTAAGGAGGCTCGAGAGGCCGAAATAGCGGAAATGCAGATTTCGACCTAGATTTCGACCTTTGACCCAGATAAGGATTTGACCTAATTTCCGAGCAACTACGCCTAGCCCCCTAACAACGTGCATGAGTAGATTTATCCAAATATCTCTCGTTGATGAGAACGTGTGGTTAGAAAGATTTTTGCTTTTGCACATACAAAAGCAAAAATCATAATAGGATTTGGCCATACGCGTATAGAGGGAAATGGCTCTAGGGACGCTTTGAGGGCCTATAATGGTCGATTGAAGGACAGGGAATCTAGGGAGGTAGTTGGGGAGAATGTCTGGCTCGTGCTTCGCGGATCCGTCGAGGTCAAAAAATAGTCCTTCAAAAAATAGGCCTTCCAGACGTCTATATAGAGCTTTCGACGTAGATTCGAGCAGCGTACGCGTCGTTCTACATTCCGCAATCGTTAGTTTGAGGAAGGGAATCGTTGTTTACGAAATGCTCTAGTCATCGTTCGGGCCTATTTTCTTTTAAATGTCTGTTGTTCGCAGAGATACGTATACCAAGTGTATTCGTGCCGTCTAGATATACGGCAACGGTGGCCCGTACGCGAACTTCAAACGCGTATATCTCGATAACTAATGGTCGGATTTCAATTTGGTTCACTGTTTTTTTAATGCTCGGAAAACTGTCTTTCCGACCAGCTAGTTTTCCTCCGATTCTGACTTCTTAAGGAGGCTCGAGAGGCCGAAATAGCGGAAATGCAGATTTCGACCTAGATTTCGACCTTTGACCCAGATAAGGATTTGACCTAATTTCCGAGCAACTACGCCTAGCCCCCTAACAACGTGCATGAGTAGATTTATCCAAATATCTCTCGTTGATGAGAACGTGTGGTTAGAAAGATTTTTGCTTTTGCACATACAAAAGCAAAAATCATAATAGGATTTGGCCATACGCGTATAGAGGGAAATGGCTCTAGGGACGCTTTGAGGGCCTATAATGGTCGATTGAAGGACAGGGAATCTAGGGAGGTAGTTGGGGAGAATGTCTGGCTCGTGCTTCGCGGATCCGTCGAGGTCAAAAAATAGTCCTTCAAAAAATAGGCCTTCCAGACGTCTATATAGAGCTTTCGACGTAGATTCGAGCAGCGTACGCGTCGTTCTACATTCCGCAATCGTTAGTTTGAGGAAGGGAATCGTTGTTTACGAAATGCTCTAGTCATCGTTCGGGCCTATTTTCTTTTAAATGTCTGTTGTTCGCAGAGATACGTATACCAAGTGTATTCGTGCCGTCTAGATATACGGCAACGGTGGCCCGTACGCGAACTTCAAACGCGTATATCTCGATAACTAATGGTCGGATTTCAATTTGGTTCACTGTTTTTTTAATGCTCGGAAAACTGTCTTTCCGACCAGCTAGTTTTCCTCCGATTCTGACTTCTTAAGGAGGCTCGAGAGGCCGAAATAGCGGAAATGCAGATTTCGACCTAGATTTCGACCTTTGACCCAGATAAGGATTTGACCTAATTTCCGAGCAACTACGCCTAGCCCCCTAACAACGTGCATGAGTAGATTTATCCAAATATCTCTCGTTGATGAGAACGTGTGGTTAGAAAGATTTTTGCTTTTGCACATACAAAAGCAAAAATCATAATAGGATTTGGCCATACGCGTATAGAGGGAAATGGCTCTAGGGACGCTTTGAGGGCCTATAATGGTCGATTGAAGGACAGGGAATCTAGGGAGGTAGTTGGGGAGAATGTCTGGCTCGTGCTTCGCGGATCCGTCGAGGTCAAAAAATAGTCCTTCAAAAAATAGGCCTTCCAGACGTCTATATAGAGCTTTCGACGTAGATTCGAGCAGCGTACGCGTCGTTCTACATTCCGCAATCGTTAGTTTGAGGAAGGGAATCGTTGTTTACGAAATGCTCTAGTCATCGTTCGGGCCTATTTTCTTTTAAATGTCTGTTGTTCGCAGAGATACGTATACCAAGTGTATTCGTGCCGTCTAGATATACGGCAACGGTGGCCCGTACGCGAACTTCAAACGCGTATATCTCGATAACTAATGGTCGGATTTCAATTTGGTTCACTGTTTTTTTAATGCTCGGAAAACTGTCTTTCCGACCAGCTAGTTTTCCTCCGATTCTGACTTCTTAAGGAGGCTCGAGAGGCCGAAATAGCGGAAATGCAGATTTCGACCTAGATTTCGACCTTTGACCCAGATAAGGATTTGACCTAATTTCCGAGCAACTACGCCTAGCCCCCTAACAACGTGCATGAGTAGATTTATCCAAATATCTCTCGTTGATGAGAACGTGTGGTTAGAAAGATTTTTGCTTTTGCACATACAAAAGCAAAAATCATAATAGGATTTGGCCATACGCGTATAGAGGGAAATGGCTCTAGGGACGCTTTGAGGGCCTATAATGGTCGATTGAAGGACAGGGAATCTAGGGAGGTAGTTGGGGAGAATGTCTGGCTCGTGCTTCGCGGATCCGTCGAGGTCAAAAAATAGTCCTTCAAAAAATAGGCCTTCCAGACGTCTATATAGAGCTTTCGACGTAGATTCGAGCAGCGTACGCGTCGTTCTACATTCCGCAATCGTTAGTTTGAGGAAGGGAATCGTTGTTTACGAAATGCTCTAGTCATCGTTCGGGCCTATTTTCTTTTAAATGTCTGTTGTTCGCAGAGATACGTATACCAAGTGTATTCGTGCCGTCTAGATATACGGCAACGGTGGCCCGTACGCGAACTTCAAACGCGTATATCTCGATAACTAATGGTCGGATTTCAATTTGGTTCACTGTTTTTTTAATGCTCGGAAAACTGTCTTTCCGACCAGCTAGTTTTCCTCCGATTCTGACTTCTTAAGGAGGCTCGAGAGGCCGAAATAGCGGAAATGCAGATTTCGACCTAGATTTCGACCTTTGACCCAGATAAGGATTTGACCTAATTTCCGAGCAACTACGCCTAGCCCCCTAACAACGTGCATGAGTAGATTTATCCAAATATCTCTCGTTGATGAGAACGTGTGGTTAGAAAGATTTTTGCTTTTGCACATACAAAAGCAAAAATCATAATAGGATTTGGCCATACGCGTATAGAGGGAAATGGCTCTAGGGACGCTTTGAGGGCCTATAATGGTCGATTGAAGGACAGGGAATCTAGGGAGGTAGTTGGGGAGAATGTCTGGCTCGTGCTTCGCGGATCCGTCGAGGTCAAAAAATAGTCCTTCAAAAAATAGGCCTTCCAGACGTCTATATAGAGCTTTCGACGTAGATTCGAGCAGCGTACGCGTCGTTCTACATTCCGCAATCGTTAGTTTGAGGAAGGGAATCGTTGTTTACGAAATGCTCTAGTCATCGTTCGGGCCTATTTTCTTTTAAATGTCTGTTGTTCGCAGAGATACGTATACCAAGTGTATTCGTGCCGTCTAGATATACGGCAACGGTGGCCCGTACGCGAACTTCAAACGCGTATATCTCGATAACTAATGGTCGGATTTCAATTTGGTTCACTGTTTTTTTAATGCTCGGAAAACTGTCTTTCCGACCAGCTAGTTTTCCTCCGATTCTGACTTCTTAAGGAGGCTCGAGAGGCCGAAATAGCGGAAATGCAGATTTCGACCTAGATTTCGACCTTTGACCCAGATAAGGATTTGACCTAATTTCCGAGCAACTACGCCTAGCCCCCTAACAACGTGCATGAGTAGATTTATCCAAATATCTCTCGTTGATGAGAACGTGTGGTTAGAAAGATTTTTGCTTTTGCACATACAAAAGCAAAAATCATAATAGGATTTGGCCATACGCGTATAGAGGGAAATGGCTCTAGGGACGCTTTGAGGGCCTATAATGGTCGATTGAAGGACAGGGAATCTAGGGAGGTAGTTGGGGAGAATGTCTGGCTCGTGCTTCGCGGATCCGTCGAGGTCAAAAAATAGTCCTTCAAAAAATAGGCCTTCCAGACGTCTATATAGAGCTTTCGACGTAGATTCGAGCAGCGTACGCGTCGTTCTACATTCCGCAATCGTTAGTTTGAGGAAGGGAATCGTTGTTTACGAAATGCTCTAGTCATCGTTCGGGCCTATTTTCTTTTAAATGTCTGTTGTTCGCAGAGATACGTATACCAAGTGTATTCGTGCCGTCTAGATATACGGCAACGGTGGCCCGTACGCGAACTTCAAACGCGTATATCTCGATAACTAATGGTCGGATTTCAATTTGGTTCACTGTTTTTTTAATGCTCGGAAAACTGTCTTTCCGACCAGCTAGTTTTCCTCCGATTCTGACTTCTTAAGGAGGCTCGAGAGGCCGAAATAGCGGAAATGCAGATTTCGACCTAGATTTCGACCTTTGACCCAGATAAGGATTTGACCTAATTTCCGAGCAACTACGCCTAGCCCCCTAACAACGTGCATGAGTAGATTTATCCAAATATCTCTCGTTGATGAGAACGTGTGGTTAGAAAGATTTTTGCTTTTGCACATACAAAAGCAAAAATCACTAGATTTTGGAAATTGAACGAGTTCAATTTCAGACTCCAGATCTAGACTTTTTTTAGCCGAGTCATCCAGAATAAGCCGAGTCATCCAGAATAAGCTGAGTCATCTAGAAAGAGATGGATAATTAAAATAGGAAGGTAGGATAGGATAGAATAGGAAAGAACGATGGGATAGAATAAGAAAGAAGGATAGGATAGAATAGAATAGGAAGAAAGGATATGATAGGATAGGAAGGATAGGAAGGAAAAAATATGAAGGAAGGATAGATAGGAAGGATAGGATAGGATTTTTCAATATTTTCTTCTCTACTTTTGACTGTCTATCAGGATACCATCAGATCGATTTTTCTCGAAATTTCAAAACGCTATAACTTCCGAACCGGAAATTTGGTTTGCACATTCGGATTCCTGACAAAATTCTGCCCCTAATTCATAACTCATACGTTAAATTTGGAGATTTTTTATTTTGACCTACTTTTCGGACACGCCATAACTTCCGAACCGGAAGTCGGATCGAAATTTGGTTTGCAGATCCGGATTCCTGACAGAATTCTACCCTTAATTCATAACTCATATATTAAATTTGGAGAACTTTTTATTTTGACCTACTTTTCGGACACCATATTTCAAAAGTGGATCAAAATACTTTCTGACGGCAAAAGGCTAACACTATAAGCATATTCTTGGCTACATGTATACACAATTTCGAAGAATATAATTAAAGTGTAGTGTCAGAATCGAAAAAATAAGGAAAACCTATGAATTTGACCTAGATTTTGACCTAGGCATTTCGGTGTCCAAATTTTGAAGCTAGATGGCTTTTGAGGTCTCCTTCTTTTAAAGGCTTTGATTATATGAAGCTGAACTCAGTCTTTATTCCGTATTTTTCACTTCAAAAAAATATTTGTTCCCATTGACTTAACATGGGCACCAAATTTAGCGATTTTTGAGTTTTCAAAACGCCATAACTTCCGAACTGGAAGTCGGATCGAAATTTCGTTTTCAGATTCGGAATTCTGAGAAAATTTCCTATAAGACTAATATCCTGGACATTTGATTCGGAGAACTTTTTTTTGGACCTCGTTTTCGGACACAGATATCTCGAAATCGGTTTGAGATATCAAAAAACTAAATTGACCCTAGGTTTCCTACTTTTTTATAAGGAACACAATGAAAAAAACCCGGATCAAAAATATTGAAGAATGACCGAGAAAATCGAAAAAAGTGACAAAGTACTGGATTTGACCTAGTTCTTGACCTTTGACCTAGATAAAAATTTGACCCAATTTCCAGAGAACTAGATACTGAACCTAAATTGACCAAATGATTGACTTTACTGAAGACCTTATGGTTATTGAGAAAACTGAGTTAGAATAATAAGAAGAAGAAGAATAATAACTAGATTTGTAAATTGAACAAAGTTCAATTTAAGACTCCAGATTGATTTACTTGAGTAAAGAGCTGAGTAAGTAACTGAGTAGGAAGCTGAGTAAGTAGCTGATTAAGTAATTGAGTAAGTAGCCGAGTAGCTAGCTGAGTTTGCAGCTGAGTAGGTAGCTGAGTAAGTAGCTGAGTATATGCTGAATAGGTAGCTGAGTAGGTAGCTAAGTAAGTTTTGACTTATTAAGATAAGATAAGATAAGATAAGATAGTACGGTATTAAGTAGTAGTAGTATTATAGTATTATAGTAGTAGTATTAAGTAATTGAGTAAGTAGTCAATCAGTAGCTGAGTAGGTAGGGAGGTAGAGTAGGGTATGTAGGAATGTTTGAAAGTATATTTGATCAATCTGCATCGTGAATACTGGCAAGTGCGAATTTCAAACTTCAAAATAGCGTAGAATCTTAACCGGGGGTCGGATTGCAATTTTAATTTCAGATATGGATTCCTGAGAAAATTCTACCCTTAATTCATAACTCATACGTTCAATTTGGAGAGCCTTTTTATTTTGACCTACTTTTCGGACACCATATCTCAAAAGTGGGTCAAAATACTTTTTGACGGCAGAAGGCTAACACTATAGGCACACTCTTTGCTACCTGTATACAAAATTTCGAAGCAAATCATTAAAGTGTAATGTCAGAATCGCAAAAATAAGGAAAAACTATGAATTTGACCTAGATTTTGACCTAGGCATTTTGGTGACCAATATAATTAAGTATGATTGAGCTGATAGGTATAATTCAATATGATTGATTTGATTGAATGTAATTTAATATGACTTGATATAATTCCTTATGATGGATGATGATGATAAACGACGACAGTAGACGATAATAAATGATTATGATAGACAACGATGATAGACAATCATTGATGATAATAGACAATTTTCGATTCGATCTTGTTAGTGAATGATATAATTGTAAGGAGTAGCCTTGGTGGTCTTACGCGACATCTATTAGTAGAGTAAATTTTAGTCCTCAGTTTCACTAGACTATTGCAATATCATGTTTGTTTGTTTCTGATTTATAGATGTCATGTAAGTTCATTGAGGCTAGTATGTTGAATTACGTGTATCCATTAATGGGTAGGATACAATGAATAAATTATGATTTTCTGTGACCTAATTCTTCCTGCCAATCTTAAATCCCCGAGGAAACAAATAATTATACCGGCTTTCAACCCTAATTGAAAAGCCTATGATAATACTTGATATTTTTCTTTTGAATGAATCCTTATTACATTAGAACTAATCATCTTATGAAATTTGTTGAATTTTATGTTAGTCTCAGATTCAATCGGAAAAAAACAAAATAGATAATTTTCTAAGAAGGTCAACTTTTTTACAAGAGTAATTTCCCCGGGAGTTTTAAGCATAATAGAGATTCCCTGATTACACTAAACGATATGAGATTCAAGTAGGCTTAGTATGGTCGCTTTCAAATGATTATTTTATTTCCTGTCTTACTCTGGATTAGGCTAATTAATTGATTAAACAGCCCATCGAGGTCAAAAGTATGTTATTCGGCTTTATTAAGTCGAAAATATTTTTAATAAGTAGATTCAAATTATAAAATTAATTTTTGTCAATTCCATGCTGGCTTACATCAGTAGCATTCCAGCATGCTCTGAATGGCTGGTGTATTCTTTATTTGTTTCATATTTGTGGATTTAGCTGTTTTGCTCAGTAAAACAAAGCGATACAGTTGTTGCGATTGAAGTTTGTTGTAAGGTAAGCTGTTTAGTTGTCTGATTTGCTTCATATCTATAAAGGTCAGGGTGCAGTTTGATGGAATTTCATGACCATGTGCTATTTTCATCTATATCTTTCCCAGTTCCAGTTTCATTCTTTCACAAAGATGCATAAGTGTACCTAGACTATTAATTGATGGTTGCGTCTATAAAAATAACATTCACAGGAGATGGATCTCATTCTGATTCACTCCATACACTGGCAAAGTAGTGCCTGAAACAAGGACAGTCGGCTGGTGACGGTAGAATTAAAATCTGTTGACAGTTAAAATCGGCTGTCGTTGTCGTGGACCAAATTTCCCGGGGAATAGAACACATTTAAAACAGTGTCACTTACTTTAGTTTCTGTAAAGTTTCATGCATGGCTTTTAGCAATCAAAGATTCCTACTTATTATTGTCTTCTTTGTCGTTCTATATCTATTCTGGGGTTGTGTTTCTTTTCCCCAATATGGGAAAACATTTTGAATTCAGAATTTTCTGCCATCGAATAAGTAGGGCAATCTGCAGCAGTTTCGTTTTTGCTTCAATTCTCCGTGCATGCCTAATAGTTTGAAATAATTTACAAGTGCGCATGTGTTACTCGAGTCTCTAGCTTACAGCTAGACGAAACTTCATTGATTTCGTATGTACTGTGCTACACGCACCTACACGCACCTAGAACTCATTTTTAATAAATTTTATAAATATTTTTAAGAATATTAATCATATTTAGGATGAAGCGTTGCTTGTCTGGATTTAGATATTTCAAAATTTCATTTCGGAGTTTCAACACATGGTGAAATTTTCTCGCTGTAGCTAAAAATGGCTTCCGGTTCTGGACGTGAATAACATTTGAAATTATTCTTGCTTAAAGAAATCAAATATAACAATAGATTCAGACGGGGATGTGAGCTGGTGTTCTTCAAATCTATACATAAAGGTATATTTCATATTATTATGCCATATTTACTGTGCGTGTGACACAATGATTTACAATATTTATAATACTAAGGCAGCTCAATCTTCCTCCTCAAAGCCGGAATATAGAGAAGGCTTTGGACCGAAGTAACGCATGTGTGTTTGGAATTTAAGCCAATCAAATTATTCATTCTAAAGCGCATGAACTAAATTCCGAACCAAGAGGAACCGGCAAAGCCAGCTTTCAGTCGGGTGTGATCGCCAATTTTTGGTTTTTTTTTCAGTCAATCGTGCGATTGTTGCATAAGGACGTCAAAAAGAATTGCTTTGAATTTTACATTATTTGATGCAACTTCCTTCATTACAGTCTGTTACACTGCAGTTGAACCTGAAAAATAAGAAATCTATAGACCATTGTGCCATAATATATAGAAAAATATATTCATATTGCACACGAATGACATTTGTATTTTAGTGTTAAGTGCAATAAGTCTGTGCCCTCTTGTAATTTGAGGTCTGTCCGCCATGTTATTTTTTGAGAATTAACATGGTAGAGAAGCATCAGTATATAAGAGGTTACAGACTTTATGAGCCAATTTACAAGCAATCCAACATAAACAAATTTCATTTGTGTGCAAATATATTTTTCTATATATTATTGCACAATATTATTTAGATTTCTTATATCTCAGGTTTAACTACTTGCATTTGAAGCAGTGTAACAGACTATAGTGTCAGTTCTACAAATTGAGTTAGTTCATAGACATGTTGAATTTACAAAATTGTTTCTGAATTGTTTTAGTTGTCCTATCCTGAGTAGACAGATTCGCTGACTGAGGAACAGTTGAAACCTGGGCTCGTCAGTACAAGTTAAAGGGAACCAGACCAGAAAAAGGTATTTGTTTTTATTTTCGATGTTCATCCAGGATCTTGCACATGTTCAGAATTTTTGTATATACTATAGGATAGGCCATATTAGAACATGAATATAATTAATGCAAAGTTAATTTATGCCAATGGGAGTCTGACCCCTTACAAAAATCCTCCTAGTCAATATTTTTGATTCTAATATGATTTGTGATGTCACAATTACTAGAACAATTGATTTATTGGTCAGACATCCACAACATTACATTATTACTTCTGTAGTGCTGTATAATTGCTTTTAAATGTATCTCTCATCACCCTTGGCCATGTTCTATAGCCTTTTATCAAGAAAGTTGAAATTCTCCACAAATATGAATTTGCATTCAACTTACGTTACATAATGCATAGATGTTACTGATAATGGGTTGACGATGTCATCCATGATGATGTCAAAGAATAACATCCATTAGATAGATTCATAATATGATCACTAGTTACCTTCTTCTAAGGCCACTGTATTGTGGCCTTCCAGTACAGATATATTCCTGCATGAACAACTGGTCATGTCGTAATCATAAAATTTGAAATCATATGTCCGCCATTTTTCCACATCACAATTTGAATTGCGAGTTTTGGTCTTATTACCTCACCAAAAATTCCAAAACACACATAAAGTGATCAGTGTATTAGTTCACATCTTCTGGATCGCTAACTTAGAATTTACAGCCAGTTACTAATGTCAGACGTTAACGACATTTCGTCCAGTTTTCGAACATCACCATTTTTCTTGGAGCCATTTTTTAAAAAAAATTTTAGACGAAATCCTGATGAAATCATGCCATATCTCATCAAGGAGCCGGGCTGGGTCCGGTTTGATTAATGATTTATTTATCTGGCGATTTTTAAAATATTCAATAAATTTATGACATCACGGCCAGCTTTTTTCAAATAGAGTTCACAGTATTCCAGATGAAATCCCCTCACTAGCTTCATAATTGCGGCTTTCCCACCGTTATGTTCTATCAATTAACAAACAAACGTATTGTTTGCAATGTTTGCAACATTACATGAATTCACTACTAATCATTTATCAGCACATTTATAAAAAGGTTATATGGATGTTACATGAAAATTTGTTTGACCTGCAAAACTCAACACCATCTAATTCCACCAGCTGTTGAAGTGTTTACACAGAAATTGATGACACGATTGCAGACAAGTCTATCTACCATTTAAGGGGTGTTAGGCATGGTACTATTGTGAAATTGAAACCAAATGGGTATTCGTTCTGGACATTACAAATTGACCTACATTTTCATTTCAACAAAAAGATGATGATATCTTATTGTTGTGAAGCCTACATGCCATGATAGTTTACAGAGTAAATTTAAAGGACAATTGATAACCCCCCTACATATAAATGATGCTGTCTGGGTTCTGGTTTTTCCAAAAGCAGATTAGAAATCTGACCCAATGTTTGACAGACACTGTAACATCCATATAGTAAGTCTAATTGTCCAATAAAATCAACTTTCTATCAGAATTTTATGTAATCCAAATACACATATTAAATATCTATATAATTGTGCTTCGTATCATCATAACTTATGCATTTATAGTGGATTGGGTAGTAACAAAAAATTTCCTTGTAAATGTCGATCCTAAAATGTCTCAAAATGGCCGCTGTAAAAACTGACAATTTTCATTTTAAAAAGTGTATAACTATTTTCATTCTGACATTGCGATCATATAACTATCTCATCATATAAGTACCCAGATCAATTTCTAATTTCTTTTTTTTTTCTTCAACATGTATTGTAATTGTAATGTGATATCGGCTCTTGAATGGTGGGGGAAAGGGGGTATTAGACATTCTTTCTTTTCACGTTAGATCATGGTTTTGGGATATATGGGGTTTGTTTTTCTTGACTGGTATGCACTTAGAGTTTGCTTTTTCTTGCTAAGTTCCATTACAACTTTTGGTCCTTTCCCTTTGGCACATGTGCTTAAATATTTACTATGTCTCTAAGTTATTTGTTTCAAAACAAACACAACAAACATGTACAGCATGCTTTATTTTTCTTGTAAATAATCATCAAAGTTTCATCGGACTGAATTGCTAAATAACTGAGAATTACCCATATGGTTGTCATGGTGATGACTGGACTCTAGAGACCCTTGTAAAAACGTTAATTGAAAATATGTTATTTTAGTGATTTGCTTTCTTTTAGATGATTTTGTAAAAAATATTTTACAATGTATAAAAAGAATTTAAGTCCAAGACTCAGTGCAATGTGTAATGCACATTCCTTTCAGGCATTTTTCTTGATATTCCACATCTCATGCAAATATGGAAGGCAACACCTTTAAGAAATGATGATTCCACATTTCACTGAGTCCAGGGCTTATATTCTTAATTCATACATAGTTAGGCAAGATGTGTCTGATTCAAGCCGATTCCAAAATGGTATTTCATATAATTGTATTGCATTATATAACCAAGAACTTAACCCAAGGTCACTTGTGGAATGGTTGTCAAGTTAACAACTTGGCTCTACAGATTGAAATTGATACTTTGCTAACTTGACCCTTGCAAAAAGATCATTGAATATATTCTTTTAGTGATTTTTTTTATCTTTTAGGTGATTTTGTCGAAAATATTTTGCAATGTGTGAGAGGAATTAAACCCCAAGACTCGTGCATTGTGGGGATTCTTTTCACTCAGGCATTGTTTCTTAAACTTTGCATTCCCATTGCCCTGTCATGCAAAGATTTAGTAATAACAACACTGATTCAGCACTGAGTCCAGGGCTTATATCCTTAATTCAATGTAATTGCAATGTTTCTGATCAATGGTTAGAAAAACTTCATTTTAGTATCTGAGTTTGACTGGCTGAAGAAATGAATAAACAAAGCAAAATGTATCATTTATACTGGAACTGTCTGTTATTGATTTAAAACTAATTTTTAGAGGTCACACATATCTTTTAATAAGCAATAATTCACACAAATGCACAGCACTCATCCTCACCTGTTTTTTTGCCGAAACAATTATGAAAATTGGTTCATAAATAATCAAGAAATGAACTCATTCATGCATGAAAATAATTCAGAGAAAAATGCATTTCAAAATTTTTGTTCTCATAGAAACCAATAGTACAATTATATTTAAAACATGATATATTCATCCTTTTACCTGGTTAGACAATCAAGATTGGTTTATTTGTGAAGTTTAGCATATTAGAAAAGGTTGACAAAGGCTGATGGCTGGCTGATGTCACGATGAGTCATTTAGGTTGCAAAATTTGATATGCTAACACATTGAAGTGGCACATTAGACATGACATTTGAAAAAAACAATGACAATGACATTAGACATGACAATTGAAATAGTGTGTCCTTTGTTCAATCTTTGCTTTGGTGTTTTTTTCAAAAATCTCTGAAATAACTTTTAGAGTCATGACAAATAGTAAATGAATGAAAAATAAAAACATATTTTCAAACTTTACATGGGGACTTTAAAAACATTGAAATCTTGCCATGTGAGCACAGTACACGTGGTACCTTTTCTTTGCTAATTTTGGCAAATTAAAATCACAAAATTCTAAGTATTGACGCAAAATCCTTGCTGGTTTTTAAATCACATAAATCCAAAATCTTTTTGCAAAATTTAAAAATGCAAATTTCTAAGGGGACGGTTCTAGTTTGATTGTTTGGAACTGATTAGTTTTTGGGCATTCTGGGTAAATGTTAAGGTTGCCATTTTTGATTTTCTGTCCTAAAATCTTGTCTTTTGAGGCGTTTCAAGGGTGCTTTTTTGTTCACTATGTGTCTTGTTTTTAATATCAATCCATTTATTTTTCTAGCCCATCTTAAAAAGAGACGTTTATTAGCAGTTGGACTTAGTGGTAAGTGCAGCACTCTATTGATACTATAGCAAGACTTCACTAACGGATAGTTCTGGAACTGGATAATAAGCGGTTAGTATAACCTGTAAGCAGAAGTGGAAACAATCCAGTAGTGGTTATTATTCACTGGGAGTGGTATGTATAATTTTGTTCCTTGCAGAGAGTCCATCCAAATTCAACTTAGAGCATCATCTATCCTCTACTCTTGTAGATAAGCTATAATCAAATCATTGTGTTGCTCTTTTGTTAATTATTTTGTTTGTTTTAATGAACCTGCCCAAATAAATCTAAAGGTAACAACTGAGTTAATTGAGTTGAGAGATCATCACATTTTTCTCCTCATGAGCAATAGGGTGTGTAATAGGGGTTAATGTTCAATTTAAATTTTTTCAAAAAATATTTGCAATAATATAATTAATGTATTGAAATTTTAGTTTTTTAAAAATTTCAAGAGAAATTACCAAACTCATCATGTCTCATTTGTGGAGGATAGATATGCTTACACAGCATATACAATACACCTTATAAATATAGATTTTGATGTTTCCTTAACTTAATTGTTTAGGACAGTTCATGTATTAGTCAGTCAGAGAGTAGACAGAGTAGACAGATAAATATAAGATGACACAATTTAATGGATGTTGAAATATACAGTAACAATTAAAATGTATTTCAAAGTATCCAAAAGAAATAATGTAAATTATGTAAGGGCCTTAGTTTAAGGATGAGATGCAAACAAAAGTTTTGGAATTTCTCTGAACTTATTTGGAATTTAGAACTTCGACATGAGAATTTAAATATTTTAGCAGTTTTTTTTACTTGAAGATTTATCATTCGATAAGATGTTACAGATCTTTTTGAAAATAAATTACAATCTTGTGTAATGATAAATGCAAACATTTGATAAAGTGCACAAGGGGAACATTTCAAAAACACACATAGAACCATAAGTGGCGAACTTTCAAAGCACTCAATCAATATTAAAAGGCATAAGGGCTAAATTGGAAAGCACAAAATCAATATTAAAAAGCATGAGGGTGAAATTAGAAAGCACAAAATCAGAATTAAAGGGATTAAGGGCAAAATTGGATAGCACAAAATCAATATGCATAGGCACAAGTGCAAACTTGGAAAGCACAAAATCAATATTCAAAGGCAAAAGGGCAAATTTGGAAAGCACAAAATCAATATTTAAGGGCAAAATTGGAAAGCACAAAATCAATATTCAAAGGCACAAGGGCAAATTTGGAAAGCACAAAATCAATACTCAAGGGCACAAGGGCAAAACTGGAAAGCACAAAATCAATATTCAAAGGCACAGGGGCAAATTTAGAAAACACAAAATCAATATTTAAGGGCACAAGGGCAAAATTGGAAAGCTCAAAATCAATATTCATAGGCCCAAGAGCAAAATTGGAAAGCACAAAATCAATAATCAAAGGCACAAGGGTGAAACTTAGAAAGCACAAAATCAATGTTCAAAGGCACAAGGGCATCATTTTAAAAGACAGATATTTAAATAGTCTTAAGCTGCAGTATTTGAATGCAAAAATTTTTTTAAAAGGTGCAAAGGCAACATTTGAAAAAATCCCTTACAATTTATGAGTTTGAAAATGAGTGCTGAAGCTAATTTCACTTAAAACATCTAGTAAACTTGTTTGCATCTCATCCTTTTTGTATTTTGATATACATGTACTGAAATTTATTATTATATATAGTATGAGACCCAAAAGTTCATGCAGAACTCTGTCTGTCAAATTGAAGGTAGAGGCAATATACCACCAGCACTGAGTAAAATTGACAAAATTGAACAGAGCGTAGGAATAAAATTCTGTGTATGAGTTCGAAAATCAGCAGCAGAAACTGTAGAACAACTCTGCAAAATGCGTTTGGATTTAAAAAGAAGAATGGCATATCAGTGGCCTATCTGTAAAAAGTATGTCAGAAGAACTTGATGTACCCCAATCATTTATATATTGGATTCTTAAATGTCACCTCAAAATGAAGAAGATTGCCACCAGATTGGAGGGCCACAGCCTCAGTAACAAATAAAAGAGTCATCAACTGCTATGGAGCTTGCCCCCCAGGCTTGAAATACTAAATATTCTAGCTGCTATAACTTTGCTATGTAGACCAGCTTAGTGTATCAACATTATCAATACCTGACCAATAGAGTTCATGAACTTTTGGGACACCCTGTATTTATCATCATTTTGAGATAGTTAGTTATAGGTTATAGGTAGGAATTTCATGCTTGATAAAGTTCAAGCAATAAGTTCAATAACATTGATACAAGTTTAAGTATATACACTCATACTGATTGTGAAAGACAAACAAGAACTGAAAGCTCCATTCACACACTCATATACTCACTGTCTCACTCACTCACTTGCTTGCCCAAGCACTCAATGTTTCTCAACCAGACTCTCTGCAAATAATTTATGATTTCACCTAACAATACATGGGCAACAGAAAATAGGTCGATGTACTTGATCTCAAGAAGTATTTAAGAAAAATAGCATAAGTTTCACTTTATACTAGTATTTGTTTTGGATAACTTTTCAGCTTTAGATGGATTTACCATATCGTTTGTTTATTTGATGGGACATTATTTTCTCTCCTTTTAGACCGGAATTTCATGTTTTTCTTTCATTTTAGGCTTCGATTTTTAATTAAAGGTTATTGTTATAGGTTCCTATTGGTGATACGATAGTGATCTTTTTCCATATAGCTGTGAAATCTTGCTGTTTTGTTTTAGTGAGATTTTAAGAGATTTGAATATATGTAACCACTTTAGGGAGTTATCTTTTATTTGATGACACACATGTATTTGAATTCTGTGGATCATTTCCCATTAGAAAATGTTTAAAGGAATATTCCTTGCCAGTCCCTTTCTCTCTTGATATGGTAGCTATGATCATATATAGTTTCCATATTTAGCAAAACATGGGAAAATGTCTTAATATGGTCAATATTGATCATTTAAAAATCTAGTGCTTATTTCCAGTGAGCTGCCATCTTTTAAGATTTCTTGCAGGAAGTGATGTCATCAACTCTCATCTTCTATAACCTTGTCCATAACAGTATAGGAAAGTAGGACAAAATCACTTCTAGACAAGTGATCATTACTTTCTGTGCAAAAATATTTTCAGGGCTTGTCAACTTAGAATAAAAGAAGAGATTTTCAGAAGGATAAAATAAGATACAAAGTTGAAAAAGAATATTTAGCTGGTTTTGTAATTCTTAATAGGTCCTCCTAATGCTATATGCAAAGTTGAGAGTCGTTGACATCACTTCATGTGTGAAATTTTAAAAGATGGCAGCTTACTGGAATTGAGCATCACATTTCTAAGTGATCAAATTTGACCATATTAAAACATTTTTGTGTGTTTTGCTAAACATGGCAAGCATATATATGGTTATAGCTACCATATGAGGAGAGAGATGGTTTGGCAAGGAATATTCCTTTAACTAAGTCATTCTATTGTATTCAGTTTTCAAGTTTTTTTCAAACAGGTTGGCCACAATCTCCATTGACTCATGTTATAAAATCTTTGAAGTAATATTTGAATGATCGTAATACCATGGTTTAAAGCTCCATATCAAATGTTCTAAAGGTTTTCTTTTTAATTAAAGTTGAGAATTAATTTCCAGATAATTTACCACAGAAGTTCCTTGTGCACCATAGATATTTACAATGTGGAAGTTATGGAATAGGGTCCCTTAGTTCTCATCATCTGACCATATAGCAGTCCTCATTAAGTCACAAAACGTCAAAGAGGTGACAGAATTTGGAAAAGCAGAATGCTGTTTAACTAAAGATCGCTTTCTCTCAGTCAATCTATCCAAATATGTATGACCTGATTTGCCACTTGCTCATGGGTTCAGGTCGCAAGAGTTGCAAGCAACACAAAGCAGCCCACAAAGTCCTTAAAACGCAAAATACGTACTTAGATATTAACCTTTGACCTTGAGATGACCTTGACCTTTACACATTTACCTTGACCTCAGGTCACCTCATCATTGGTTGCCAAGGGTCACAGCAGCCTCAAGAACCTTAAATCACAAAATACCTAGATATTGACCTTTGACGTAGGAATGACCTCGACCTCAGATGTTGTAATCACCAAGAGTCACAGCAGCCCCCAAATACATTAAAATGCTAAATACCAAGATATTGACCTTTGATCTTAGAATGACCTTAATCCATAAAGTTGACCTTGACATCATGTCAACTCAACCCTTAGTCAACTCGACCCCACCATATTTAAATATCTATAAAAACAATTAGATGTATATTATATTATAATATTGATGAATTTAAAAGAATTAGGGAATTGGGGTCAAGTTGACTAAGGGTTGAGTTGACCAAGGGTTGAGATGACTTGGGGTCGAGTTTACTAAGGGTTGAGATGACTTGGGCTGACTTGACCAAGGGTTGACTTGACTTGGGGTCGAGTTGACTTAGGGTTGAGTTAACTTGGGGTTGAGTTGACCAGGAAGCCATCTAATCATGGGCATTAAGTGCCATAGCACAAACCAAGGGTCTTAGAAAGCCAAATACCTATACATTGACCTTTGACATTGAAATGACCTTCAACTCTGACCTTCATAGAATGCCCACCGACCCACTCAGTATGTTGACAAAGTATGAGGACCCAAGGTTAAACAGTGTAGGATGAGATGTCAGGACAGACAGAATGACAGACAGACCACCGTGATTTATAGTAAGAAGATTTCATTATAATATATGCGCTATATCAAGAACTTACATATAAAATGTGCGCTATATCAAGAACTTACATATAAAATGTGAAGAATCTAATATCCTAGTAAAAGATTACAATGTCAACCTTTGACCTTGAGATGACCTTGACCTTTACACATTTACCTTGACCTCAGGTCACCTCATCATTGGTTGCCAAGGGTCACAGCAGCCTCAAGAACCTTAAATCACAAAATACCTAGATATTGACCTTTGACGTAGGAATGACCTCGACCTCAGATGTTGTAATCACCAAGAGTCACAGCAGCCCCCAAATACATTAAAATGCTAAATACCAAGATATTGACCTTTGATCTTAGAATGACCTTAATCCATAAAGTTGACCTTGACATCATGTCAACTCAACCCTTAGTCAACTCGACCCCACCATATTTAAATATCTATAAAAACAATTAGATGTATATTATATTATAATATTGATGAATTTAAAAGAATTAGGGAATTGGGGTCAAGTTGACTAAGGGTTGAGTTGACCAAGGGTTGAGATGACTTGGGGTCGAGTTTACTAAGGGTTGAGATGACTTGGGCTGACTTGACCAAGGGTTTGACTTGACTTGGGGTCGAGTTGACTTAGGGTTGAGTTAACTTGGGGTTGAGTTGACCAGGAAGCCATCTAATCATGGGCATTAAGTGCCATAGCACAAACCAAGGGTCTTAGAAAGCCAAATACCTATACATTGACCTTTGACATTGAAATGACCTTCAACTCTGACCTTCATAGAATGCCCACCGACCCACTCAGTATGTTGACAAAGTATGAGGACCCAAGGTTAAACAGTGTAGGATGAGATGTCAGGACAGACAGAATGACAGACAGACCACCGTGATTTATAGTAAGAAGATTTCATTATAATATATGCGCTATATCAAGAACTTACATATAAAATGTGCGCTATATCAAGAACTTACATATAAAATGTGAAGAATCTAATATCCTAGTAAAAGATTACAATGTCAAGCAACATATGAGCCCCGCCATAGGAAAACAGGTCTTACCACAAAAATTGAAATTGTGCTAGAGAGACAAAAATGTGCCCAAGATTCAGAGGAAAATGTGCTTAATTCAAATCCATGTTTTGGTCTATGTCTGCGAGGAAAAATTTACAAGACATAAGCCATGGGACATTTAAAAGGCCTCAAAATATTGAAAAAATCTGTGATAAGACCGGTTTTCCTGTGGCCTGGCTCATATGAAAATGCTTTGGATGCATTGATTTACTTTCTTGTGATACATGTTTCCAACTTAATGCTGCAAAATGATGAAATTGACTGCACCTGCTTTCCTCTTTTTTCCAAGGGGTAGGGCACTATAATGTCATATTTAAATTACAATATAGTAATTCATCATTACAAAAGTTTTATTACAATATCATACAAACCTTGGAAATGTTCTTGGAAAACTATTTTGAGCTGTTAAAGCTGTCACATTTTGCCTTAAGCCATGAATGCAAAATAGACAAGACTCAAAAAATGTGCATTTGCAGGTCACTCTTGACACAAAACGTTCAATATCTCTGGATTAAGTTGTCATAGGTTGATGTATTGTTAGAAAGGTCTTCTTATACATTTTATGAATGTTACATTATTATTTTTATTATATTCAAGTTCAATAGGCTCTGGTACAGCATTTTGATTGGGCGCGGCTGTATCCATGGTGACATTAAACCCCAAAATTGGCTACTCAAAGGACTCATAATATTTCAGGGGGTCCAAATGAACATTTTTACAAAGGTTTCATTGATGTACTTGTCATGTCATTTAAAACCAACTTTCAAAAACCAATCCTGGTGGTGGCCCCAAATCTATCACTTAAGAATATGTAAGCCCAAATGCCAAATGGAAAGGGTGACTGAAAACTTTAAAGAAACCCAACAAGAAAAGTTGCCTGTTTTAGATGTTAGATATATATCAACTAATTACAGGGCTCAAACCTTTTGTACTCAAGATGTCTTATAAATGTTTGCTACCTCCTATACTATGTCATTAGGGGCAAAATAAAGATTTACCCATTGACTGTCAAATTCAGGATGTCAGTATCAATGATCAATTTTATGAGTACTAGTATCTACAACTGTTTTTGATGTTATGAGTATTGGTTATCACTTTTTTCGACATGTATTGTAATTACTTCAGTATGAATCATCAATGAAATGTCCTATGGAGTTCTGGTCCTGGATTGTGATATTGTCTCTTGTTTGGGGGAAATGGGGTGTTAGACACTATTTCTTTTTATGTTAATTCATAGTTTCGGGATATATTGGGTCTATTTTACACTAACAGTTTTGGTGGGTTTCTTTAATTTAAGGTTTTAAGTTTTTTTCCCTTTGGCGCTTGTGTTTAGATATTGTTATATAGTCTTTTTTTATGGAAGGTGTACGGCAGTTGGCATTAAGCGTTTGTAGCAAAATGATGGTAACAGTTTGCATGTTAATATTCTATTTCAGGAAGATCTAGAAATGACAAGAAAAGATGAAACATATAGATAAATGGAAATTAATGTGTTTTAATTTAGATTATGGTGACGGCTTTTGTGAATAGATGTTGACCCTTTGAAACGCCTATGGACTTGGAGACTGGATTTTATCTGTTCCACATCATTTGAGACTGAATGCATGTTAGATTGTTAGATCATAGTTTTAGACAACTTTTGGTCCTTTCCCTTTTGCACTTGTTCTTTGATATTTAATTGAGAAATAAGGACATTTCAATCTCCGAAGCCTGATATGCTTTAAATGTTGTTTTAAGTTTCTTGTTTTGATTCTTATTTGGATGAGAAAAGGATAGATTCAAAAGGCATGCACAAGCAATGTTATTCCCTTTGATAAACTTTAATAGAAAAAATACTTCTTATATTACTCAACATTCACTTTACTTAGATGACTTTCAAAGTAAACAGATTCATACAAATAAATTAGATCGGCAATTTAATGTCTGTGATGTTATTAACATTAAATTTAGAGGAAGATGGGCAATCATGTATCATATTGGTCAAAATGACCTGAGCACCTTTGTGAGTATAGCTGGACCAGGATTAAATCTACCGTACCAGAGAGTGACCTCTGGGATTGCTGTTAATGACTATACTTCTGTCAAATACCTCATAAGAACATAACAAATCAAATGAGCTGTTAATAAAGTTTTTGAATTGTCAGGTCAGTAAATGATATAGCACTAATTTGAGATTTAGAACATTTTATCTTTAATGCTGTTGATCTCAAATTGTAGGTATGTAGACACTCCAGGATAAAACCAAAATACTTTAGGTCTCTTGCATATCCAGGATTCAAGAGAAGCAACCTCAGGCTGTTGTAGATGACTTTGTGATGAGGTAATCAGAACCCATGGTTGCTGTGGTTCTTACAAGCTTGTCTTGCACCACTTGCAACACTTGAATCTCCAGATTCGGTGTCACAATTGTTTCTCTTTGAGGTATTACATAAACCAATCATTTAACCTGCAGTGACTGTATTTCTGTATTTACCACACTGTATTATTAAATCTTTATTTATCTTTTGCATGATTCATCTTTGGATGCCAAAATTGCTGAGAAAGTCAAGCAGTCAATATAAGGCATCAGTAGTATCAGACTCAGCCTCTTGATTCTTGTTTTGGTTAACAAAGATGCACTTGTGAAATGACATGTGTCCAAGCAAGTTAATAGAAGTGGTTAAGAGGACATTATAATTATTATTCATGTACTGGAGACTTTAAACTGAGAATGGATAACAAATCAAGGAAATGTGGCGTGGACAGGAGGACTGATGAAAAATAACATAATAATATAAAATCACATACTGATGCATTCAGCAACAAAAGAATACTTTCAAAGAAGGGATATAACAAACCAATCTGAGGCCAACTGAAAACAATGGAAAAAGTAATCAGGAAAATAAGAATGGACAGAATGTGAAGGTTTCCTTATAATGTCAAGAAATATAACTATTTTCAGGGTATGCTGCTATGGGGAGTACACATGCATTTTTTTAACATTGGTAATCAGATAGTTTTAAGTACATCGGCCTATTTACTATAGTGTGCTCACTAAATCTTTAGACTGAAGTTCAGAATCTCACTATTTTATTTCAAATATTTTTGGTCACAAAACAAGTTGTACAGATATAAATTTAGAAAGCATTTATCTTACAATGAAATTTGAATTGTGAACATTCTGTCAAGGAGTGATTAATTATCAGTCTAAAAGTCTTAGTGAAAACTAACACACCTTCTTTTAAAGTACAAATGTGTTCTATGATTATGTATATTTCCATTGTGAAGGAAATTCTTGTTATGACAACCCATGATTGCATAGGTTGTTGTATATCTATTAAAATGAAGTACATAGTAAGTGAATATACTAATCAGTTATTATTTTTAGCTCACAATGATGAGCTATTGTTATCGCCCACTAACCCGTACAAGGTAAGTGATTCTACTAATCACTAGATTCAAAAACTAATAAAATTAAATATATTAAAATTAAATATATTGAAAAAAATAAGAATTTTTTGATAGCAACCTATGTTACATATTTTGTTGTATCACCTGTTTGTACTATACAAGGTAAGTGACACTAGTTAAATATGGTTATTGAAAAGTTACTGAGAAGCATCTTCCACATCGACATAAGCTGTTCATTAGCCATGAGTGAATAACTCATACAACCTT
>CAIIXF020000803.1:0-51807 GCA_903813345.2 Owenia fusiformis
CATTATAAATTCAAGGCATCTGCAAATTCGCTAAACAATTTTGGCGAACTGCGTGCACCAAACAGTAGAACTAAGTCAATGTAATATGTCGTGACGTTCTCGCCCGTGATGTCATTTCGTGTTTCCCACGTTGTTCCAAGGAGTTCCCAATCAGATTTAGTACTGGAATAAAAACGCGCAGCTAAATCAAAGCTTGCTCATTAGCGCTGATCTTCCACATTGTTTCACTAAATTAATTGCAGTATCGATACTTATGTAATGGCATCCATATTCTTTGGAAATAAATTCATTCACGGATTTCCCTGGGGGCCATGAGAGTCGTGTATAATGCGATAAATGTGTAGGGTTCGAGTGCTTTTTTGCATATGCAACCATCGGAGATCCGACGTACTTTCACACGGTATAGAACTGAATGCTACTACAACATTTTTGTCGGGGTGATTTCTTAAGCCATGGGTTAAGCTATTGGGCAAATGGTTTGTAGGGCTTAATTTCCTCCAATGCACTTTTTACATTTGTATTTTGGGATATCACTTGCCCACAACCTTGGCATTTGTGAATTCTGAAGCACCTGTGATCCAATTTACATTCTCCATGTTGATATCTATTGCAGATTCGTTTTTAATCTTATCCTTGCTGTATGTTGTTGTTGTCGTAGGGGACGCCCCGACGACGTCGCCACCGTGGTCCCCGCTTGAAAGGCAATTGGAGACCTTACGATCTCCTGCACAGCGATAACATTTGATGATGTGCTGCTTCACAGCTGTCGAGTCGAAACGTTGTCACGTATAGTTTGTGTCGATATCCCAAATTGTTGACTTTTTGTTTGTGATAATTTGCTTCTATATTTGACGTCATAGGCGTTGACGGCGTTCCAATTGAACTTGGCGTCGGCTTCTTGGATTATATTTCGTATGTACATAATCCAGGATAGGTGTGTGGTGCATTTGTAGAATGATAGCCTCGAAATATTCAGGCGCTCAGCATTGGGAGAAAGGACCTTATACACCCTCCATTGGGATCTCCCCATGGGAAAAAAATAATTCATTTGATTTTCAAAATGAGTATTCTGCTTCAATTATATAGCAGTTATGTCCCTATCATTGAATATATGCCTGAGGTCTGTCACCAATATAGCCCGAGCTTGCGAGGGTTATATTACGACAGACCGAAGGCATATATTCAATGATACGACATACTGTTGTATTACATACTTTATATCATGGCTACGTTATATCAATGACGCCACGTGTCTGTGTGCGAGTGAAATTAGGAAGAAATGAGACATGACGTCCCGATGACGTCATAAGATTGTCATGGTAAAAGGTTTGGCGGCTATACAGGAATATATAGCCGACCTTCAGCTCCATTGACTTCAATACAAATGCTTCGCTGGGTATGTAATACTTACATTTATATGCACACTGGTATCTTGTTGACCTATTCAGCACTGTATTGATGTATAGGCCACTTATTAGTGTCATAATTCAATCATGAAGTGTAGAGGCATAGATTCCAAACCAGGAAGTATTTTTGTGTCTGTTAAAATCCATTTACATCCTACGCATCCCTGCATCTTATCCAAATATGTTACTACATAATGAAATATAATAGTATAATCTTTGGTTTTACAAACTTGTATGATATTTGATAAGTGTAAAAGTTGTTTTTGGAGCATTTTTCTATAGCCATTTTGTAGGGAAAAAATGATGAAAAAATGTACAATCTTTTAATTTAAGTATGACCTGAATCGATTGCAAACTTCATATTTGCACATTTGATGAGATAAACCATTTGTGTCGTATTGTGAAATTATTAAGTTTGCAATCGATTCAGGTCATAGTGTATTTGGTATTTCTGTGATATCAATGGAAACCAATGGCCTCAATTGGGATCTGCTGATATCCTCATGTTAAGTCAATGGTGCACAGCCCCATGTAAGTCAATACAGCCTTACTGAACGAAATGATCCCTATCTCAGCTTATGTGTGTCCGAGCACTTTAATATTTTCCAAGTATTATATGACATTTTATTCTTCATGTTACACCTACGAATGATACAGTTTGACCATAGGGATATTGGCCAATAATTGCACCTTGTCCCTTTTCAATTATTGATTTTTCTGGTTTGTTTTTGTCGCAGTTGGCCATTTCAAGTGACAATATCGGATCGGGATTTACATGATGGTCGTGCAGTAAATTGGCGCGGTAAAATGTCAATCATTTGAACAAACTCACCGTTCTTTATGGTTTTGATGACTTTTTCTGGAATCGGGACGTTAAACACGTTTGTCGTGTCATGTGTTCCTATTGCCGTATCGGGGATGGAGTTCTGTTCCCCGGCTGATGTTTGATCCACGGCGGTCGATCTTTGTTCATGGGTGTGGCTTGTCGCTGAGTTTGAATTTTTATCTCCCCCAATTCTTTTGTTATGTGCACAACTTGTTCCCACATGTTATTTTGTTCGACTTGCAAGTCCTTGTAACCGCAACTAGTCCAGATATCTGTTGGGACACTTCCATCATAGCAAGTTGCCATCCTGGAATGTCTTGTTTTGTATCGGCCGTGGAAACCGGTTATGGGCGTGGCAGCTCGGCCTCGGCTTTCACGTCTAAATTTGAACATTTTGGTCCTATGGGACCTTTATGTCCACGAACTAGCTCCTTGCAATGTGTGCAGCGTCTACCTTGTTCTTGTGTGTCTTGTAAAGCCATAATTTGTAATAAATAATTAAACGTATAAAATTGACTATATAAAATCCGAAACGTCCTGCTCAATCGATCATATTTTGATTGAATGAATTCAATGAAATGAAATGAAAGTAATCAGCAATAAAACTTCTTACATGTAACATGTGTGAACATTTTAAGTAAATCATTTGGTTTTCCTGAAATCGCAATGACAAGACTTATCTAGTGATTCCTAGTTGCACCAAACACAAACACCTGGGCTTAGTACTTGATCAAAATCTAAACTTTAATTCCATGTTGACCAACTCATAGAGAGAGTAATCTCTCTCATGAGACCATTGAAAAAGTTAACTAAATGCTAAACAGTAAATACCTAGAGAATATATATAATTCATTTATACTACCACATTTCGACTACTGTGATACAATATATGATAAAGCATCAACTCAAAACTATTAACATTGGATAGACTTCATTATCAAGCAGCTTGCCATGTGTCAGGAGCAATACACGGTTCAACACATCGAAAGTTTTATCATTACTCAACTGGAAAACGTTAGCTTCCAGAGAGAAGAACATCTTAAAATTTTTGCTTACAAGGCTAGATACCATTGTTTCCCTCCTTTCATTTGTGATTTAGTTAGTTCATACGAGAATATTCCAAATCGGCCCCTAAGACAAACAAGGCATTATAGAATACCTTTTCCAATCAGTAATTCGTTCAAAAGTCAACCATTATCAGGGCTATGACCCTGTGGGATGACATACCATATGAGACAGGAAAGGCCAACCAATATCTAGATTTAAAAGGTTAGTAAGAGGAAATATGAGCCCTGACTCCAGAGTATCCTCTACTAAAATGAATATGACAAATGCCAAGGAAAATTGAAATTCTGTTCAATAGATTTAGAGCTGGACTGATTCTAAAAGCACATTTATATTCCCATAACTTTGTGACAGTAAATGACCCTTTCTGCGTATGTCGTGACATACACAAACAACGCATCACTTTTTATTAAACTGCCCTCTGCTGCAACAAGAAAGATGCACTCTCCTAGCAGGACTAAAAACCTTAGGATTTTTCAATCGTTTCAAAATTTAAACTCTCATGAAAAAATCAATTTTTATTATTGGAGACAGAAATCTCACTGTAACTGATAATGAACAAATTATTCATATAGTAGCCATTACATCTGCCAGGCTCTGAGATTTTAGATTAACCCCCCCCCCCCCCCCTGAAAGCCTCTAACATTCCTGCCATTAATATTATGTACCTTATCTATTGTATTTTCATTGTTTCCATTTTTATATGTTTTGTATATTGCCGACAATGTTGAAAAACGTAGGCAATAATATTGTAATGTATTTTATGTTATATTTGGAATAAATGAGAAATGAAAAAAAAAAAGACTTATCTTAATCACCTCTAGAACTTCTTACAATGTAACATGTCTGAAAATTGAAGTAAATCTATTAGGTGGTTTTCCTGGAATCGTGATGACAAGAAAGTGAGACTTCAGAATGCCACCTTGTCTAATCCCATTTTAGTGCCTCTTGCCCCTGTTTATATCAATATAAAAGATAGCATACCATGTAACCTACAATGTAACATGTGTAAAAATTTCAAGAAAATCAGTAAAGTGGTTTTCCTGGAATCACATTGACAAGTTTTATCAAAAAACTTCCAAGATGGCCACCAGAATGCAATGGCCACCAAAAAATAATGAGGTCTTGGACTTTTTACCATATAACATATGTGAACATTTGAAGTACATTTGTTGTCAAGTGGTTTTTGGAATCGCGATGACAATATTTATCTAAAATTCCAAAATGGCCGCCAGAATGCAAGATGGCCGCTGGAAGTTAATCAGCTCTAGAACTTCTTACCATGTAACATGTGTGAATTTGAAGTAAATCCATCCGGTGGTTTTCCTGGAATTGTGATGACAAGAAAGTGAGACTTCAGAATGCCACCTGTCTACCCATTTTTGCTGCTTTTGCCCCTGTTTTATCAATATATATTCTATATATTTCTTGAGGAACATTTGAAGTACATATGTTAAGTGTTTTTTCTGGAATCGCGATGACAATATTTATCTTAAAAAATCCAAGATGGCCACCAGATGCAAGATGGCCGCCGGAAAGTTAATCAGCTCTAGAACTTCTTACCATGTAACATGTGTGTAATTTGAAGTAAATCCATCCGGTGGTTTTCCTGGAGTCGTGATGACAAGAAAGTGAGACTTCAAATGCAACCTTGTCTAATATAACCCCATTTTGGTGCTTTTTGCCCCTGTTTCTATCAATATAAGAGTGTTTACCTCATGAGGGAAGTCTGTTCTATCAAACGGTACAATAATTTTTTGTGGGAAAGTACCGGACAACAAAACTTGTTTTCAGAGGGACCAGATCAGGGACTATTCTAGTCTAGTACCTGTTCTAACATATCAATATATTCTTGTCAGCATGGATCCCATGCAGAACTGGCATATTCTAAATTAGGCCGGACAATAAATATAGTCCTGCGTAAGGACACTAGCGGTACCGTTAGTGATTTGGTTTTCTGTATAAAAAGTCATTTTTCTCCTTCCCTACCCCATTGGAGCGCTATCTGGCGTTTGGAGAGTGAATCGGGACTAAATATTTATAGGGTAGGTCCTAGTTTATCTGAAAACATGTCAAAGTTCAGTGGGAAATCCATCTCATTTTAAACTGGCGGCGGAGTGATTTTGACCTTGGTTTTTTTTTTCATCAAGAGATTTTATTGCCATTAATCATTAAAAGTACATATCATACATGAGGGACCCAATCGCCAGTGGCATTATAGGTGTCCCTCAATGTAGTAATTACAATTTGTAAACATGGTTTTAATACACAATTATATATTAGAAAAAATAGAAAAGAAAGCATCTGCTTTTAATTGGAGTGTGGGGGGGCTGCTGCCTCTGCCTATAGGGTCCTGGAAACAAAGATATAGTAGTATGAGTAGGGAAAAGAGGTTTGACCTTGGTGATTTTACAAGAATTCTCTGAGAAATATGACGATAGAGAGGGTTAGTTTCTTCAAGTTCATTTATCTCAAAATTCGGTGGACAACCCATGGTAAGATTGTTATAGCAGGCTAGGCGAGTCTCTCCCGAACACTGTGGTATAGGCTTAGATACTAGTCGTTAATAGATACATACAGGTAAAATGTTATAATGGCCACCTATGAAAAACTCTTCTGGAGTCTCAGCCTTATATGCCTGAAGCCTTATCACGCGCTCGTCGCAAGATTTGCGTCTGCGTTGCGTTTGCGTAAGCGCAACTCCTAAGTTGCGTCTTATGACGCAGGTCGAAACTTAAGTGGTAGTTAACTACATGCGATCGCAAAATGTAGAATTCCAACTGTGTCATGATTTGGGGACAGAAAATATTGACATTTCAAAAGTAACGCTTTTTCTTCTCTTTTACAAGTAACAATTCGAAGATTTTAAATCACGTTACTTTGCATTTAACACGTTACTTTATTGGACTTTGACTTGTCTCCATTATAAATGAATGCTTTTTTATGTATGCATATTCAGAACACGTTACTTTGCCATTAAAACGTACATGTAACTTTACTGGACTTTAACTTTTCTCCACGACGAATGAATGAATTTTTTATGTAGGTATTTTCAAAACAAGTTACTTTGCCATAAAAGCGTAACTTTATTGGATTTTAACTTTTCTCCATGAGGAATGCATGAATTTTTTTGTAGGCGCTTTCAAAACACGTTACTTTGCTTAAAAACGTAACTTTATTTTAACTTTATCCACGAAGAATGGATTAGTTTTTATGTAGGCATTTTCAAAACACGTTACTTCGCCTTAAACACGTAACTTTATGGACTTTAACTTTTATCCACGAAGAATGGATGAGTTTTATGTAGGCATTTTCAAAACACGTCACTTTACCTTAAAACGTGTGTAACTTTATTGGACTTTAACGTTCTCCATGAAGAATGGATGAATTTTTATGTAACCTTTCATAACACGTTACTTTGCCTTAAAACGTAACTTTATTGGACTTTAATTTTCTTCAAGAAAAATGGATGATTTAATGTAGACATTTTCGAAACACGTTACTTTGTCATAAAAATGTAATTTTATTTGACTTTAACTTTATCCACGAAGAATGAATGCGTTTTTATGTAGACATTTTCAATAAATGTTATGTTCACGTTATTTTAATGTTTATGTTTATGTGATTCAAACGTTGTATAAATAGAACGCAATATTCACACTAGCATGCATTTAATGTCTAGCGTCGTGAAATTCGAACATGATGTGTACTAGCATTCGATTACAGCAATTTCTCGGCGTTGTTCATTGGTCAATCTCAACAGACCACCGTATGTCTGATCACGTGGTTACATCCTTATGAGCATTCATTATACAAATAAGAGGAATTTTCGAATTTGAAAATGGAGATACGTAAATAACACAGTATATCACAAAAATGCTGTTATTTGCCGTTGTTGTAGACAAATGAATAAGCAGAGTCCGGATTATTATGCCAGCATAATGCTCGTTTGGATGATTTCATAAGTGGACAACCTTAGCCACGTTGTAAGAAGTGGAAAAACAAGCAAGATGGAAAAGTACCAGTATGGAACTAACAAAAGTTTTAAACTATTACACGTGTCTAAAAGCATGCAGTAGTTCAGACGAAAGAAATTAAGAAATATAGGTAAAAACACAAACTACAAAAGTACGAATGGTGGTGTCATGCAGCACAACGACAACGGTACGGATATTTTCTATGTTGGGTATTCTTTCCGAACAACATTTTTGAAAAAAATGCTATACTGTTACTGCTCATGTTATTCCCTGGTACAAAATAAAGTAGAAAGTATGAAGGCATGCTTTTTTCGGAAAAGTATCTTTGCAATGTCTTTTTTAGTAACCTGGTAGCAGGTAATTGGCAACTCCATGAAATGCTAAAATCTCAAGAAAAATCATTCATGAAAATGACCACCTTTACAATTTTCTAAATCTCTACTCAAGGCTTCTCAATAATACTGGATTTCAATTGACCACTTATAGTCGGTTTATACTAGGTTTACTTAGAGAAGACAATGTAATGCTACGTTCCTAAAAAGCAAGGCAATACACACACGTCTTCATACTTTATTTATTTTGTTCCAGAAAATAGCAAAAATGTTGCTCGGAAAGAAGGGTTTTCGGAAAAGACCGACCCCACCGACCACCGACCGGTCGGTGTTTTCCACTGGTAGCCTCAAAACAGGGTTTGAAGAAAATGTGTAAAAGACCGACCATATCATGCTTGCCCGTAGCCAGCTTTTACCAAGGGGGAGCTTTTTTCCAGGGGGGAGCTTTTTCACAATTTTTGCTAAAAATCATGCGAAAAATTCTCAGAATGGTGAAAAACTGCATGATTTTGAAAGAATTTCTGGCCAGGGGGAGCTTCCGCTCCTCCAGCTCCCCCTCTGGCTACGGGCCTGTCATGTAAAAGACCGAACATATTTGTAGCCTTAGAATATTAATAATTTGATTTTGAATGTCAATCGTGGGACTAGGCAACGTTTTTTTACCGATTTTGTACCTTGCAACGAATGGCAAGCAAACAAATTGTCATGACCGTCTCCTCTCGATTAATTGCCCTGCCAGGTCCTAACCTATCATTAACCAACCTATCGTTTCTACGGGAATCTATCCTAATTTTTTACTGAAATTTAACAATTTCGAAACAAAAATGATTTGCTATATCGTCATAGCCAACTGAATACTGAACACGATATAATGTTACATGCGTTCTCTTATCGGGATTAAAAGTGACTTACCATTTCAGTACACCATTAGAAAGCTTTTTTTGTCATATCAAATGTAGTTTTTACCAGTTGACGTTAACAACTGAGAATCAAACATAACGTTACGACGTCAACATCGACGATGTTTGTGTGTTTTTGTTATTGCGTTTCATATGAATGAAGAATGACTTAATGCAATGTTACGTGCGTTTTTTTCCAAAGTGACTAACCAGGATGAAATTGGTCTTTTAACAACTGAAACATCACTTAAAATATGACATTACACACCACGACGATGTAACGTTTTCATCGTGATTTGAAATGATAATTATACGTTTTTAAATCACGACCTAGTAAAGGTACTATAGTCATTGGATTCCCAGTTTTAGTTTTACTTCTAATTTTGCATTTTTCATCTTTATGTAAAAGACCGTCAGCCGACCACCGACCACATGTACCCAACTGTGGAGAGTGACTGGTCGTGGTCGGTGGTCGGCGGTCGGTGTTTTACGAAAACCCTGGAAAGAATAACCTAAGGCCAGGGTGCATATTGGGAAATTTTCTGCATTCCTCAATTGAGTCACATGTTATTTTTCAAACAAGAATAACTCCTTCCTCACATATTGTCTACATTTTCAGGTTTGCACAAAGAGTGCACTAATGTACCTAGAAAAGCCTTGTGAGATTTATTTTGTAAAAATGTATAAAAAACGAGAAATTCAGTGAAAAAAAATTGTAAAATCTTCTGAATTTTTTCACTGAATTTTCTTGTTTTTATATACTTTTTCAAAACATTATTTTCACAAGTCTTTTCTAGGCAAATAAGTGCACTCATTCTGCAAACTGGAAGATATTGTATTGTATTGTATTGTTTTGTATTGTATTGTATTTCGTTGACCAGTACTTACTCAGTAATGATTCAATTTTAAAGTTGACTTCAAGTACTACTCCAGATCTAAATTTTGAAGGTCTGAAGTTTTGTGTTCATTTAGCTACAGTTGTAGATTGAAGGGTCTTTTCTTTTGGGTTTCATGTTAAAATTGTGGGCTTAGTTTCGGGGTTTCTTTCTTTTTAATTGAACCATCGCTGATCTTTTCCTTAAATGTACTTTCAGGTGCAGTCCTCTTGCCTTGGAGAGAACAAAAAGAACCACAAAGGGAAACCCACAGAGAATCTACAATTTGTGCTACCTATCTGCAGCATTTGTATCTACATACCTCTTGCCTTGGAGAGAACAAAAGAAACACAAAAGGAAAACCACAGAGAATCTGCAATTTGTGCTACCTATCTGCAGCATTTATATCTACATACCATCTTGTTAAAGGTACTGTAACACATAATCAGTTCTATCATTTGATGATTTGCTCTCTGGTCAGTACGGTTATTCCACAACGACACATTTTTCAATTGTTGGGATTCTAATCCCATTGTTGGCACATGTATGTTTGGCAAACATTTTTTCTAAGAAATACACTAAATGATGACTGCCTTGATTTCACTTAATGTACGATGTACCATGAAGCCATGTTTTATTATTTTCACATGTGGTCTGTGTTATTAAAGAATATACATATGCTCAACTATTCCATTCTTCCTACAGAGTTACATCTGCCCAAGCAGTTAGTTGACTTGATGATATAAATCTTGAGCCGGGAGGGGTAAAAGTTGGCATCATTGTATTTTTCATTTTTCTTATCTTGTATCTTCAGGTACACTATGAGAGAGATGCAGCAAACACACAAGTTAGGGCGACAGCTGGATCAGTCTTTCGACATCTTTGAGCCATCAGGTCCGGTCCACGTAAAACAGTATCATGGGTGAGAGGTGTTCGTGTTCCTGTCACCAAAGCACCAAAGTAAGTACATTTTTTCTATTCAATTATTACAACAGTTTAGTTCCTCTGTTTTCAGGTTCCCTTCAGCTTGGAGATGAGGAGCCCGATGATCAACGACACAACCGAGACAACAGCTGCGTTCCTGCTACCTAAGTTAAGTATTCCTTCCTGGTTGCATAGGGAGGGGGGGGGGCGCCTCCCAGTTGATATTTACTTGTGGACTTTTGTTGGCCAACCCATATTTTTGGTGGAGAAACTTGGACTCTGAGGTAAAGTGGGAGGGGGTGGTTGGGTTTCGGGGGGATAGAGTTCATGTTTCAAAATCAAAATATGGAAGTCTACTGGTTTATATCAAATTGGGAGAAATAAATTTTATCTTTTGTAATATTCTGTAAATTTTTAGTAGTGTAGTGTAAAGTATAATGTAAAGTTTTATGTAAGTTTTATGTTAAATAACAACTACTACAACATGTTTTATCTATTTGTAGCACAGATGGTGAAGTCCCTGCGAAAAAACGGTCCTGTTGGAATCACATTTTTTCCACGAGGGGACTAGGTCAAGTTTCCAGGACTTACAGTAGATGTCGCATTTTGACCAGTTTTATCTCTTGCAATCAGTTGCATCCCATTAGAAGGGGCGGGGAACTCCCAGTACTATTCCAGTTTTCCTGCGGAAAGACAGTCCTGTTGAAATCACATTTGTCTCCATTAGGGGACTAGGTTGAGTTTCAAGGACTAACCGTAGATGTCTCTTTGACCAGTTTTTATCTCTTGCAATCAGTTGCATCCCATTGCAGGGGGGGGGGCTCGCATTACTATTCCAGTTTTCGTGCGGAAAGACGGTCCTGTTGAAATCACATTTGTCTCCATTAGGGGACTAGGTTGAGTTTCCAGGACTTACCGTAGATGTCGCTCTGACCAGTTTTATTCTCTCTTGCAATAAGTTGCATCCCATTAGCAGGGGGGGGACTCCCAGTACTATTCCAGTTTTCCTGTGGAAAGACAGTCCTGTTGAAATCACATTTGTCTCCATTAGGGGACTAGGTTGAGTTTCAAGGACTTACAGTAGATGTCGCATTTTGACCAGTTCTATCTCTTGCAATCAGTTGCATCCCATTAGCAGGGGGGACTCCCAGTAGTATTCCAGTTTTCCTGCGGAAAGACAGTCCACTTGAAATCACATTTGTCTCCATTAGGGGCTAGGTTGAGTTTCAAGGACTTACCGTAGATGTCGCTTTTGACCAGTTTTTATCTCTTTCAGTCAGTTGCATCCCATTAGCAGGGGGCTGCTCCCAGTACTATTCCAGTTTTTCTTGGGGGGGATGTCAAACACCAGACAACCAGACAACCAACCAACCAACCAACTTAACTGGACATCCAACCGACCAACCAAGGACCCAATAGGCTTAATCTATTAACTAACTTACTTACAACCAGACAACACCAGACCACCCAATAGGTTAAAACTAACCAAACCACTACTAATTAATCAACCAACTAACCAACACTCCATCCAACGAACAAAACAACCAACGAACCAAACAACCAACGAACCAAACAACCAACGGAACAGACAGCAACGAACCAGATGACCAAGATCATGGATCTAGTGCTTAGTATTGTATTGTATTGTATTGTATTGTATAGTTTTGTATTGTTTTGTATTGTATTGTATTTCGTTGACCAGTACTTACTCAGTAATGATTCAATTTTAAAGTTGACTTCAAGTACTACTCCAGATCTAAATTTTGAAGGTCTGAAGTTTTGTGTTCATTTTAGCTACAGTTGTAGATTGAAGGGTCTTTTCTTTTGGGTTTTCATGTTAAAATTGTGGGTTTAGTTTCGGGGTTTCTTTCTTTTTAATTGAACCATCGCTGATCTTTTCCTTAAATGTACTTTCAGGTGCAGTCCTCTTGCCTTGGAGAGAACAAAAAGAACCACAAAGGGAAAACCACAGAGAATCTACAATTTGTGCTACCTATCTGCAGCATTTGTATCTACATACCTCTTGCCTTGGAGAGAACAAAAAGAAACACAAAAGGAAAACCACAGAGAATCTGCAATTTGTGCTACCTATCTGCAGCATTTATATCTACATACCATCTTGTTAAAGGTACTGTAACACATAATCAGTTCTATCATTTGATGATTTTGCTCTCTGGTTCAGTACGGTTATTCCACAACGACACATTTTTCAATTGTTGGGATTCTAATCCCATTGTTGGCACATGTATGTTTGGCAAACATTTTTTCTAAGAAATACACTAAATGATGACTGCCTTGATTTCACTTAATGTACAGATGTACCATGAAGCCATGTTTTATTATTTTCACATGTGGTCTGTGTTATTAAAGAATATACATATGCTCAACTATTCCATTCTTCCTACAGAGTTACATCTGCCCAAGCAGTTAGTTGACTTGATGATATAAATCTTGAGCCGGGAGGGGTAAAAGTTGCATCATTGTATTTTTTCATTTTCTTATCTTGTATCTTTCAGGTACAACTATGAGAGAGATGCAGCAAACACACCAAGTTAGGGCGACAGCTGGATCAGTCTTTCGACATCTTTGAGCCATCAGGTCCGGTCCACGTAAACAGTATCATGGGTGAGAGGTGTTCGTGTTCCTGTCACCAAGCACCAAGTAAGTACTTTTTTCTATTCAATTATTACAACAGTTTAGTTCCTCTGTTTTCAGGTTCCCTTTCAGCTTGGAGATGAGGAGCCGATGATCAACGACACAACCGAGACAACAGCTGCGTTCCTGCTACCTAAGTTAAGTATTCCTTCCTGGTTTTGCATAGGGATGGGGGGGCGCCTCCCAGTTTGATATTTACTTGTGGACTTTTGTTGGCCAACCCATATTTTTGGTGGAGAAACTTGGACTCTGAGGTAAAGTGGGAGGGGGGTGGTTGGGTTTCCGGGGGTAGAGTTCATGTTTCAAAATCAAAAATATGGAAGTCTACTGGTTTATATCAAATTGGGAGAAATAAATTTTATCTTTTGTAATATTCTGTAAATTGTTAGTAGTGTAGTGTAAAGTATAATGTAAAGTTTATTTAAAGTTTTTATGTAAAGTTTTATGTTAAATAACAACTACTACAACATGTTTTATCTATTTGTAGCACAGATGGTGAAGTCCCTGCGAAAAAACGGTCCTGTGGAATCACATTTTTCCACGAGGGGACTAGGTCAAGTTTCCAGGACTTACAGTAGATGTCGCATTTTGACCAGTTTTATCTCTTGCAATCAGTTGCATCCCATTAGAAGGGGCGGGGAACTCCCAGTACTATTCCAGTTTTCCTGCGGAAAGACAGTCCTGTTGAAATCACATTTGTCTCCATTAGGGGACTAGGTTGAGTTTCAAGGACTAACCGTAGATGTCTCTTTTGACCAGTTTTTATCTCTTGCAATCAGTTGCATCCCATTAGCAGGGGGGGGGGCTCGCATTACTATTCCAGTTTTCGTGCGGAAAGACGGTCCTGTTGAAATCACATTTGTCTCCATTAGGGGACTAGGTTGAGTTTCCAGGACTTACCGTAGATGTCGCTCTGACCAGTTTTATTCTCTCTTGCAATAAGTTGCATCCCATTAGCAGGGGGGACTCCCAGTACTATTCCAGTTTTCCTGTGGAAAGACAGTCCTGTTGAAATCACATTTGTCTCCATTAGGGGACTAGGTTGAGTTTCAAGGACTTACAGTAGATGTCGCATTTTGACCAGTTCTATCTCTTGCAATCAGTTGCATCCCATTAGCAGGGGGGACTCCCAGTAGTATTCCAGTTTTCCTGCGGAAAGACAGTCCACTTGAAATCACATTTGTCTCCATTAGGGGACTAGGTTGAGTTTCAAGGACTTACCGTAGATGTCGCTTTTGACCAGTTTTTATCTCTTGCAATCAGTTGCATCCCATTAGCAGGGGGCTGCTCCCAGTACTATTCCAGTTTTTCTTGGGGGGGATGTCAAACAACCAGACAACCAGACAACCAACCAACCAACCAACTTACTGGACATCCAACCGACCAACCAATGACCCAATAGGCTTAATCTATTAACTAACTTACTTACTAACTAACCAACCAACTAACCAACCAGACAACCACCAGACCACCCAATAGGTTAAAACTAACCAACCAACTAACTAATTAATCAACCAACTAACCAACACTCCATCCAACGAACCAAACAACCAACGAACCAAACAACCAACGAACCAAACAACCAACGAACCAGACAAGCAACGAACCAGATGACCAAGATCATGGATCTAGTGCTTAGTATTGTATTGTATTGTATTGTATTGTATTGTATAGTTTTGTATTGTTTTGTATTGTATTGTATTTCGTTGACCAGTACTTACGGTCCACGTAAACAGTATCATGGGTGAGAGGTGTTCGTGTTCCTGTCACCAAAGCACCAAAGTAAGTACTTTTTTCTATTCAATTATTACAACAGTTTAGTTCCTCTGTTTTCAGGTTCCCTTTCAGCTTGGAGATGAGGAGCCCGATGATCAACGACACAACCGAGACAACAGCTGCGTTCCTGCTACCTAAGTTAAGTATTCCTTCCTGGTTTTGCATAGGGATGGGGGGGGGCGCCTCCCAGTTTGATATTTACTTGTGGACTTTTGTTGGCCAACCCATATTTTTGGTGGAGAAACTTGGACTCTGAGGTAAAGTGGGAGGGGGGTGGTTGGGTTTCCGGGGGGATAGAGTTCATGTTTCAAAATCAAAAATATGGAAGTCTACTGGTTTATATCAAATTGGGAGAAATAAATTTTATCTTTTGTAATATTCTGTAAATTTTTAGTAGTGTAGTGTAAAGTATAATGTAAAGTTTTATGTAAAGTTTTATGTTAAATAACAACTACTACAACATGTTTTATCTATTTGTAGCACAGATGGTGAAGTCCCTGCGAAAAAAACGGTCCTGTTGGAATCACATTTTTTCCACGAGGGGACTAGGTCAAGTTTCCAGGACTTACAGTAGATGTCGCATTTTGACCAGTTTTATCTCTTGCAATCAGTTGCATCCCATTAGAAGGGGCGGGGAACTCCCAGTACTATTCCAGTTTTCCTGCGGAAAGACAGTCCTGTTGAAATCACATTTGTCTCCATTAGGGGACTAGGTTGAGTTTCAAGGACTAACCGTAGATGTCTCTTTTGACCAGTTTTTATCTCTTGCAATCAGTTGCATCCCATTAGCAGGGGGGGGGGCTCGCATTACTATTCCAGTTTTCGTGCGGAAAGACGGTCCTGTTGAAATCACATTTGTCTCCATTAGGGGACTAGGTTGAGTTTCCAGGACTTACCGTAGATGTCGCTCTGACCAGTTTTATTCTCTCTTGCAATAAGTTGCATCCCATTAGCAGGGGGGGACTCCCAGTACTATTCCAGTTTTCCTGTGGAAAGACAGTCCTGTTGAAATCACATTTGTCTCCATTAGGGGACTAGGTTGAGTTTCAAGGACTTACAGTAGATGTCGCATTTTGACCAGTTCTATCTCTTGCAATCAGTTGCATCCCATTAGCAGGGGGGGACTCCCAGTAGTATTCCAGTTTTCCTGCGGAAAGACAGTCCACTTGAAATCACATTTGTCTCCATTAGGGGACTAGGTTGAGTTTCAAGGACTTACCGTAGATGTCGCTTTTGACCAGTTTTTATCTCTTTCAGTCAGTTGCATCCCATTAGCAGGGGGCTGCTCCCAGTACTATTCCAGTTTTTCTTGGGGGGATGTCAAACAACCAGACAACCAGACAACCAACCAACCAACCAACTTACTGGACATCCAACCGACCAACCAATGACCCAATAGGCTTAATCTATTAACTAACTTACTTACTAACCAACTAACTAACCAACCAGACAACCACCAGACCACCCAATAGGTTAAAACTAACCAACCAACTAACTAATTAATCAACCAACTAACCAACACTCCATCCAACGAACAAAACAACCAACGAACCAAACAACCAACGAACCAAACAACCAACGAACCAGACAAGCAAACGAACAGATGACCAAGATCATGGATCTAGTGCTTAGTATTGTATTGTATTGTATTGTATTGTATAGTTTTGTATTGTTTTGTATTGTATTGTATTTCGTTGACCAGTACTTACTCAGTAATGATTCAATTTTAAAGTTGACTTCAAGTACTACTCCAGATCTAAATTTTGAAGGTCTGAAGTTTTGTGTTCATTTTAGCTACAGTTGTAGATTGAAGGGTCTTTTCTTTTGGGTTTTCATGTTAAAATTGTGGGCTTAGTTTCGGGGTTTCTTTCTTTTTAATTGAACCATCGCTGATCTTTTCCTTAAATGTACTTTCAGGTGCAGTCCTCTTGCCTTGGAGAGAACAAAAAGAACCACAAAGGGAAAACCACAGAGAATCTACAATTTGTGCTACCTATCTGCAGCATTTGTATCTACATACCTCTTGCCTTGGAGAGAACAAAAAGAAACACAAAAGGAAAACCACAGAGAATCTGCAATTTGTGCTACCTATCTGCAGCATTTATATCTACATACCATCTTGTTAAAGGTACTGTAACACATAATCAGTTCTATCATTTGATGATTTTGCTCTCTGGTTCAGTACGGTTATTCCACAACGACACATTTTTCAATTGTTGGGATTCTAATCCCATTGTTGGCACATGTATGTTTGGCAAACATTTTTTCTAAGAAATACACTAAATGATGACTGCCTTGATTTCACTTAATGTACAGATGTACCATGAAGCCATGTTTTATTATTTTCACATGTGGTCTGTGTTATTAAAGAATATGCATATGCTCAACTATTCCATTCTTCCTACAGAGTTACATCTGCCCAAGCAGTTAGTTGACTTGATGATATAAATCTTGAGCCGGGAGGGGTAAAAGTTGCATCATTGTATTTTTCATTTTCTTATCTTGTATCTTTCAGGTACAACTATGAGAGAGATGCAGCAAACACACCAAGTTAGGGCGACAGCTGGATCAGTCTTTTGACATCTTTGAGCCATTGGGTCTGGTCCACGTAAACAGTATCATGGGCGAGAGGTGTTCGTGTTCCTGTCACCAAAGCACCAAAGTAAGTACTTTTTTCTATTCAATTATTACAACAGTTTAGTTCCTCTGTTTTCAGGTTCCCTTTCAGCTTGGAGATGAGGAGCCCGATGATCAACGACACAACCGAGACAACAGCTGCGTTCCTGCTACCTAAGTTAAGTATTCCTTCCTGGTTTTGCATAGGGATGGGGGGGCGCCTCCCAGTTTGATATTTACTTGTGGACTTTTGTTGGCCAACCCATATTTTTGGTGGAGAAACTTGGACTCTGAGGTAAAGTGGGAGGGGGGTGGTTGGGTTTCCGGGGGGATAGAGTTCATGTTTCAAAATCAAAAATATGGAAGTCTACTGGTTTATATCAAATTGGAGAAATAAATTTTGTCTTTTGTAATATTCTGTAAATTTTTAGTAGTGTAGTGTAAAGTATAATGTAAAGTTTTATTTAAAGTTTTTATGTAAAGTTTTATGTTAAATAACAACTACTACAACATGTTTTATCTATTTGTAGCACAGATGGTGAAGTCCCTGCGAAAAAACGGTCCTGTTGGAATCACATTTTTTCCACGAGGGGACTAGGTCAAGTTTCCAGGACTTACAGTAGATGTCGCATTTTGACCAGTTTTATCTCTTGCAATCAGTTGCATCCCATTAGAAGGGGCGGGGAACTCCCAGTACTATTCCAGTTTTCCTGCGGAAAGACAGTCCTGTTGAAATCACATTGTCTCCATTAGGGGACTAGGTTGAGTTTCAAGGACTAACCGTAGATGTCTCTTTTGACCAGTTTTATCTCTTGCAATCAGTTGCATCCCATTAGCAGGGGGGGGGCTCGCATTACTATTCCAGTTTTCGTGCGGAAAGACGGTCCTGTTGAAATCACATTTGTCTCCATTAGGGGACTAGGTTGAGTTTCCAGGACTTACCGTAGATGTCGCTCTGACCAGTTTTATTCTCTCTTGCAATAAGTTGCATCCCATTAGCAGGGGGGACTCCCAGTACTATTCCAGTTTTCCTGTGGAAAGACAGTCCTGTTGAAATCACATTTGTCTCCATTAGGGGACTAGGTTGAGTTTCAAGGACTTACAGTAGATGTCGCATTTTGACCAGTTCTAACTCTTGCAATCAGTTGCATCCCATTAGCAGGGGGGGACTCCCAGTAGTATTCCAGTTTTCCTGCGGAAAGACAGTCCACTTGAAATCACATTTGTCTCCATTAGGGGACTAGGTTGAGTTTCAAGGACTTACCGTAGATGTCGCTTTTGACCAGTTTTTATCTCTTGCAATCAGTTGCATCCCATTAGCAGGGGGCTGCTCCCAGTACTATTCCAGTTTTTCTTGGGGGGATGTCAAACAACCAGACAACCAGACAACCAACCAACCAACCAACTTACTGGATATCCAACCGACCAACCAATGACCCAATAGGCTTAATCTATTAACTAACTTACTTACTAACCAACCAACTAACCAACCAGACAACCACCAGACCACCCAATAGGTTAAAACTAACCAACCAACTAACTAATTAATCAACCAACTAACCAACACTCCATCCAACGAACCAAACAACCAACGAACCAAACAACCAACGAACCAAACAACCAACGAACCAGACAAGCAACGAACCAGATGACCAAGATCATGGATCTAGTGCTTAGTATTGTATTGTATTGTATTGTATAGTTTTGTATTGTTTTGTATTGTATTGTATTTCGTTGACCAGTACTTACTCAGTAATGATTCAATTTTAAAGTTGACTTCAAGTACTACTCCAGATCTAAATTTTGAAGGTCTGAAGTTTTGTGTTCATTTTAGCTACAGTTGTAGATTGAAGGGTCTTTTCTTTTGGGTTTTCATATTAAAATTGTGGGCTTAGTTTCGGGGTTTCTTTCTTTTTAATTGAACCATCGCTGATCTTTTCCTTAAATGTACTTTCAGGTGCAGTCCTCTTGCCTTGGAGAGAACAAAAAGAACCACAAAGGGAAAACCACAGAGAATCTACAATTTGTGCTACCTATCTGCAGCATTTGTATCTACATACCTCTTGCCTTGGAGAGAACAAAAAGAAACACAAAAGGAAAACCACAGAGAATCTGCAATTTGTGCTACCTATCTGCAGCATTTATATCTACATACCATCTTGTTAAAGGTACTGTAACACATAATCAGTTCTATCATTTGATGATTTTGCTCTCTGGTTCAGTACGGTTATTCCACAACGACACATTTTTCAATTGTTGGGATTCTAATCCCATTGTTGGCACATGTATGTTTGGCAAACATTTTTTCTAAGAAATACACTAAATGATGACTGCCTTGATTTCACTTAATGTACAGATGTACCATGAAGCCATGTTTTATTATTTTCACATGTGGTCTGTGTTATTAAAGAATATACATATGCTCAACTATTCCATTCTTCCTACAGAGTTACATCTGCCCAAGCAGTTAGTTGACTTGATGATATAAATCTTGAGCCGGGAGGGGTAAAAGTTGCATCATTGTATTTTTCATTTTCTTATCTTGTATCTTTCAGGTACAACTATGAGAGAGATGCAGCAAACACACCAAGTTAGGGCGACAGCTGGATCAGTCTTTCGACATCTTTGAGCCATCAGGTCCGGTCCACGTAAACAGTATCATGGGTGAGAGGTGTTCGTGTTCCTGTCACCAAAGCACCAAAGTAAGTACTTTTTTCTATTCAATTATTACAACAGTTTAGTTCCTCTGTTTTCAGGTTCCCTTTCAGCTTGGAGATGAGGAGCCCGATGATCAACGACACAACCGAGACAACAGCTGCGTTCCTGCTACCTAAGTTAAGTATTCCTTCCTGGTTTTGCATAGGGATGGGGGGGCGCCTCCCAGTTTGATATTTACTTGTGGACTTTTGTTGGCCAACCCATATTTTTGGTGGAGAAACTTGGACTCTGAGGTAAAGTGGGAGGGGGGTGGTTGGGTTTCCGGGGGGATAGAGTTCATGTTTCAAAATCAAAAATATGGAAGTCTACTGGTTTATATCAAATTGGGAGAAATAAATTTTATCTTTTGTAATATTCTGTAAATTTTTAGTAGTGTAGTGTAAAGTATAATGTAAAGTTTTATTTAAAGTTTTTATGTAAAGTTTTATGTTAAATAACAACTACTACAACATGTTTTATCTATTTGTAGCACAGATGGTGAAGTCCCTGCGAAAAAACGGTCCTGTTGGAATCACATTTTTTCCACGAGGGGACTAGGTCAAGTTTCCAGGACTTACAGTAGATGTCGCATTTTGACCAGTTTTATCTCTTGCAATCAGTTGCATCCCATTAGAAGGGGCGGGGAACTCCCAGTACTATTCCAGTTTTCCTGCGGAAGGACAGTCCTGTTGAAATCACATTTGTCTCCATTAGGGGACTAGGTTGAGTTTCAAGGACTAACCGTAGATGTCTCTTTTGACCAGTTTTTATCTCTTGCAATCAGTTGCATCCCATTAGCAGGGGGGGGGCTCGCATTACTATTCCAGTTTTCGTGCGGAAAGACGGTCCTGTTGAAATCACATTTGTCTCCATTAGGGGACTAGGTTGAGTTTCCAGGACTTACCGTAGATGTCGCTCTGACCAGTTTTATTCTCTCTTGCAATAAGTTGCATCCCATTAGCAGGGGGGGGACTCCCAGTACTATTCCAGTTTTCCTGTGGAAAGACAGTCCTGTTGAAATCACATTTGTCTCCATTAGGGGACTAGGTTGAGTTTCAAGGACTTACAGTAGATGTCGCATTTTGACCAGTTCTATCTCTTGCAATCAGTTGCATCCCATTAGCAGGGGGGGGGGACTCCCAGTAGTATTCCAGTTTTCCTGCGGAAAGACAGTCTACTTGAAATCACATTTGTCTCCATTAGGGGACTAGGTTGAGTTTCAAGGACTTACCGTAGATGTCGCTTTTGACCAGTTTTTATCTCTTGCAATCAGTTGCATCCCATTAGCAGGGGGCTGCTCCCAGTACTATTCCAGTTTTTCTTGGGGGGGATGTCAAACAACCAGACAACCAACCAACCAACCAACTTACTGGACATCCAACCGACCAACCAATGACCCAATAGGCTTAATCTATTAACTAACTTACTTACTAACCAACCAACTAACCAACCAGACAACCACCAGACCACCCAATAGGTTAAAACTAACCAACCAACTAACTAATTAATCAACCAACTAACCAACACTCCATCCAACGAACCAAACAACCAACGAACCAAACAACCAACGAACCAACGAACCAGACAAGCAACGAACCAGATGACCAAGATCATGGATCTAGTGCTTAGTATTGTATTGTATTGTATTGTATTGTATAGTTTTGTATTGTTTTGTATTGTATTGTATTTCGTTGACCAGTACTTACTCAGTAATGATTCAGTTTTAAAGTTGACTTCAAGTACTACTCCAGATCTAAATTTTGAAGGTCTGAAGTTTTGTGTTCATTTTAGCTACAGTTGTAGATTGAAGGGTCTTTTCTTTTGGGTTTTCATGTTAAAATTGTGGGCTTAGTTTCGGGGTTTCTTTCTTTTTAATTTAACCATCGCTGATCTTTCCTTAAATGTACTTTCAGGTGCAGTCCTCTTGCCTTGGAGAGAACAAAAAGAACCACAAAGGGAAAACCACAGAGAATCTACAATTTGTGCTACCTATCTGCAGCATTTGTATCTACATACCTCTTGCCTTGGAGAGAACAAAAAGAAACACAAAAGGAAAACCACAGAGAATCTGCAATTTGTGCTACCTATCTGCAGCATTTATATCTACATACCATCTTGTTAAAGGTACTGTAACACATAATCAGTTCCCATTGTTGGCACATGTATGTTTGGCAAACATTTTTTCTAAGAAATACACTAAATGATGACTGCCTTGATTTCACTTAATGTACAGATGTACCATGAAGCCATGTTTTATTATTTTCACATGTGGTCTGTGTTATTAAAGAATATACATATGCTCAACTATTCCATTCTTCCTACAGAGTTACATCTGCCCAAGCAGTTAGTTGACTTGATGATATAAATCTTGAGCCGGGAGGGGTAAAAGTTGCATCATTGTATTTTTCATTTTCTTATCTTGTATCTTTCAGGTACAACTATGAGAGAGATGCAGCAAACACACCAAGTTAGGGCGACAGCTGGATCAGTCTTTCGACATCTTTGAGCCATTGGGTCTGGTCCACGTAAACAGTATCATGGGCGAGAGGTGTTCGTGTTCCTGTCACCAAAGCACCAAAGTAAGTACTTTTTTCTATTCAATTATTACAACAGTTTAGTTCCTCTGTTTTCAGGTTCCCTTTCAGCTTGGAGATGAGGAGCCCGATGATCAACGACACAACCGAGACAACAGCTGCGTTCCTGCTGACTAAGTTAAGTATTCCTTCCTGGTTTTGCATAGGGATGGGGGGGCGCCTCCCAGTTTGATATTTACTTGTGGACTTTTGTTGGCCAACCCATATTTTTGGTGGAGAAACTTGGACTCTGAGGTAAAGTGGGAGGGGGTTGGTTGGGTTTCCGGGGGATAGAGTTCATGTTTCAAAATCAAAAATATGGAAGTCTACTGGTTTATATCAAATTGGGAGAAATAAATTTTATCTTTTGTAATATTCTGTAAATTTCTAGTAGTGTAGTGTAAAGTATAATGTAAAGTTTTATTTAAAGTTTTTATGTAAAGTTTTATGTTAAATGACAACTACTACAACATGTTTTATCTATTTGTAGCACAGATGGTGAAGTCCCTGCGAAAAAACGGTCCTGTTGGAATCACATTTTTTCCACGAGGGGACTAGGTCAAGTTTCCAGGACTTACAGTAGATGTCGCATTTTGACCAGTTTTATCTCTTGCAATCAGTTGCATCCCATTAGAAGGGGGGGAACTCCCAGTACTATTCCAGTTTTCCTGCGGAAAGACAGTCCTGTTGAAATCACATTTGTCTCCATTAGGGAACTAGGTTGAGTTTCAAGGACTAACCGTAGATGTCTCTTTTGACCAGTTTTTATCTCTTGCAATCAGTTGCATCCCATTAGCAGGGGGGGGGGGCTCACATTACTTATCCAGTTTTCGTGCGGAAAGACGGTCCAGTTGAAATCACATTTGTCTCCATTAGGGGACTAGGTTGAGTTTCCAGGACTTACCGTAGATGTCGCTCTGACCAGTTTTTTTCTCTCTTGCAATCAGTTGCATCCCATTAGCAGGGGGGGGGGACTCCCAGTACTATTCCAGTTTTCCTGTGGAAAGACAGTCCTGTTGAAATCACATTTGTCTCCATTAGGGGACTAGGTTGAGTTTCAAGGACTTACAGTAGATGTCGCATTTTGACCAGTTCTATCTCTTGCAATCAGTTGCATCCCATTAGCAGGGGGGGGGACTCCCAGTAGTATTCCAGTTTTCCTGCGGAAAGACAGTCCACTTGAAATCACATTTGTCTCCATTAGGGGACTAGGTTGAGTTTCAAGGACTTACCGTAGATGTCGCTTTTGACCAGTTTTTATCTCTTGCAATCAGTAGCATCCCATTAGCAGGGGGCTGCTCCCAGTACTATTCCAGTTTTTCTTGGGGGGGATGTCAAACAACCAGACAACCAACCAACCAACCAACTTACCGTACATCCAACCGACCAACCAATGACCCAATAGGCTTAATCTATTAACTAACTTACTTACTAACCAACCAACTAACCAACCAGACAACCACCAGACCACCCAATAGGTTAAAACTAACCAACCAACTAACTAATTAATCAACCAACTAACCAACACTCCATCAAACGAACCAAACAACCAACGAACCAAACAACCAACGAACCAGACAAGCAACGAACCAGATGACCAAGATCATGGATCTAGTGCTTAGTATTGTATTGTTTTGTATTGTATTGTATAGTTTTGTATTGTATTGTATTGTATTTCGTTGACCAGTACTTACTCAGTAATGATTCAATTTTAAAGTTGACTTCAAGTACTACTCCAGATCTAAATTTTGAAGGTCTGAAGTCTTGTGTTCATTTTAGCTACAGTTGTAGATTGAAGAGTCTTTTCTTTTGGGTTTTCATGTTAAAATTGTGGGCTTAGTTTCGGGGTTTCTTTCTTTTTAATTGAACCATCGCTGATCTTTTCCTTAAATGTACTTTCAGGTGCAGTCCTCTTTCCTTGGAGAGAACAAAAAGAACCACAAAGGGAAAACCACAGAGAATGTACAATTTGTGCTACCTATCTGCAGCATTTGTATCTACATACCTCTTGCCTTGGAGAGACCAAAAAGAAACACAAAAGGAAAACCACAGAGAATCTGCAATTTGTGCTACCTATCTGCAGCATTTATATCTACATACCATCTTGTTAAAGGTACTGCAACACATATACATATGCTCAACTATTCCATTCTTCCTACAGAGTTACATCTGCCCAAGCAGTTAGTTGACATATATTTTCTCTTATACCATATACCATATTTTTTACACCTCTTATAGCATATACGATAAAATTTGGCCCCTCTTATACAATATACAATTAATTTTCACCCTCTTATACGATATACAATATCCCTATACCCCCCCCCCCCCATCTGAAAAATGACCATTTTAGTGAGATGGGTATATTTACTTGTTTCTTTTAAGGAAAAAAAGTCAAATCATTGCTGACTTTTTTTAAGTACTTTCAGGTCATAACAATTTCTACCCTGGTTGTGGTCTTTCAAAGTGGATCAATGATTTGGGTCAGTTGTTTGCAGTGTATGTATCTACAAAGCATATTGCTACTGCCTGTACTAATAGGTGTGTGCAACTAAAGTGGGAACAACAGGAATGTTACACCCACACAAATAAGGGTAGCTATAGTGTAGAGCCAATATGGAGATAATACATGTATGTATGTTGGCTTTACATATCAAAAAATGAATCAAACTATTCATTATATTTGGCTTGGGGGTGGGGGGTAATTCAATATTCAACAACATAATTTTAATTCATGTTCTGAAAATATATAGACCACAATTCACTTCTACAAATTAATAAAAAGTGAATAAAACTATTCATTATATTGGGCCTGGGGTTGGGGGGTAATTCAATATTCAAAAACATAATTTTAATTCATGTTCTGAAAATATATAGACCACAATTCACTTCTACAAAGATACTTCTGTTCAGGCAGTTAGTTGATTTGATGATGTAAATCTTGAGCCAGGAGGGGTGAAAGGCCATGAGAGATTTACTAGAATCAATAAAAGGAATGTCTTGCATTCCCTCCTCCGCCTGTTAAGTGGCTCAATCATTTTGGCATTGTAACAACAAATCAAAATTTAAATCATTGCTGACTTCCTATTTTATATGTACTTACAGATGCACTCCTCTTACCCTGGAGGTAAAAACTTCTACCCTTTACTAGATGTTTCAAATCGTACCTACAATAAGCACCTTGTGTCTGAAGAGAACAACATTATCAAAGTCTCTTGTGGTACCACTAATAACACCTGACTGTAATGATGATGAAACTTACTTATCGACTGCTTTTACATATTGTGCGCAATCATTACCTTGGAGAGAACAACATTATCATACTCTCTTGTGGCACCACTAATACCTTTATAACCTAGACTACAATGGTGATGGAACTTAGTAAAATTGTGTTTTATCCTTATCTTCGAGAGAACAACATTATCATACTATGTTGTGGCAACACTAATGCCTTTATAACCTAGACTACAATGGTGGTGGAACTTAGTAAAATTGTGTGTTATCCTTTCCTTCGAGAGAACAACATTATCATACTCTGTTGTGGCAACACTAATGACTCTGTCACCAGTCTGTAATGATGGAACTTAGTTATGGACTGCTATTACGTATTGTGTACATACCTTACCTTGGAGAGAACAGCTTCATCATATCCTGTTCACTGTTACCCAGACTGTATGGATGATGGAACTTAGTTAATGTCTGTCATTACATATTCTATGCAATTTGGAGAAAACAACATTATCATACTCTTCTGTGGCACCACTAATGACTTACCACGCTGTAATGATGGTGGAACTTAGTTATGGACTGCAATTTTCTATTCTGTGTTGGACAAATTATGATCTAACATATAATTGCCATGAACTACATGCATTGTATATATATATATATATATATATACAAACATGTGTACAAAAATCATGATTTAATATTGACCACTGTACTTTTGTTTACTATTTTTTAATATATGTAAAACGAAAATATTCTGACTTGCTTCAGTTTTTTCTAGTGTAATTTTATGATATGTCCATCAAATAATGAAATGACTGGCAAACCAATGTCCACTAGTATTGAAGACTCAATCTGTCAATAGATGGGATAAAATCTGTAGCCATATAAATATTTTTCCATTTTTGAAAATCTATTATCTGATCTGATATTGAACCCATATTGGAACAGAAATAAGATTTAAGTGATTGATGAAGTTTCTGTTTTTATCAATTGAACACTATTGATGCAATATTTCTAATAGAGCTATATTGAATGTTGATACAGTAAAACCTTTTTCTGGAATCTGGAAACATGTCTCTCAAGTAAACTCATGTTATTGACTCCTATATGAAATTTCCTCTGTAATGAACACTTCAGTACAATGAACTCTTTGAATTAGATTACTATCAGATTACTATATTTAGTAATTTACATCAATGAACATTTTTTGTGACTCTGATGTTAATTATGTACATGTTTTACTGTTAAAAGATGGCATAAGAGGTTTTGGTGAAGCAAGATTACTGTTTATGATATGGAAAAAAAGAAAAGGGTCCCTTTATTTATTGATTCATCAATATATTCAATTGGCATGCAACTAGATGACAATGCTGGAATGCCTATTATGATTTCACATTTAAAGTCTGATACCTTAGAGAATAAATTTTTGAAGTTTTAAAGATGTGTTGTGTCAATTAGGATTTACCATGACAGAGTTGAATATGGAAAAATAAATGCAAATAAATGTTAGTGCAACAGAACTCGAATATGGCATCAAATAGATAAAAAAAGTTTTTAATAGTTATAATTCAAATCTCATTAAGACTGACTAGACTTCAACAAGGTTCCAAATCTATGTAGCAAACCGTCCATAGTGATCAAATGAAACAAAGATAAAAAAAATATGTTTCAATGAGTTCCTTAGTTGTTTGTACCAAATTACCACTGTCTAAGAGATCCATAATTGCCAGCTCCAAATCATCACTGTATATGTCCGTGAGATCCATAGTTGTCAGCTCCAAATCATCACTGTATAGGTCCATGAGATCCATAGCTCTCAGCTTTCAATGATCACTGAATATGTCTATGATATCCAGTTTCAATGATCACTGTACATGACTATGATATCCGTAGTTGTCAGCTCCAAATCATCACTGTATATGTCCATGAGATCCATAGTTGTTAGCTCCGAAATATCACTTTGTGTACATACAGTATCTATGGCACTCATGGATGTCATACTCAAATAGACGCTGAAAATGTCCATGAGATCCAGTTGTCAGCCACCAATGATCATGGAGTATATTTAAGGACTGTGTAAGAAGGCTTGGCTCATAGGGTTCTATCTCTATTATTTCCTAACAAAAAATTCAAAGCACAAAAAGTGATCAAAATATCAATTCCAATCTTAGTATTCCAATAACAGTATAAACAGTTATAGTCAGACACTAACAACATTTTTAAAGGTCAAGGTCTCTGCGATATCAACCATTCTCCTTGCAGTTCATTTCTGCTAACTTTGCCATAATACAAGAAATCAGCACTGAACACATTGCTTAGAGATTAAAATAGTGCGTTGGAATTCTGGGAGCCAATCCTCCTTGAAGTATGAATATGAGAATGATACCTCTGGTGTGTTTGAGGGTGTACACCTGTTCCCTTAAGTCAGATTAGCTGATTTAAGAAGCTTTATCGTCTGTCATTGACATCCATGTGACAGCTCCTGTATGTGTCCATGAGATCCATAGTTGTCAGCTTCCAATGGTCACTGAATATATCTATGAGATTCATGTTAGCTCCTGTATCTGTCCATGAAATCCATAGTTGTCAGCTTCAAAATGGTCACTGAATATATCTATGAGATTCATGTTAGCTCCTGTATGTGTCCATGAGATCTATAGGTGTCAGCTTCCAACAGTCACTGAATATTATGATATCCATAGTTGTCAGCTTCCAATGGTCACTAAATATACCTATGAGATCCATGTCTGCTCCTGTATGTGTCCATGAGATCCATAGGTGTCAGCTTCCAATGGTCACTGAATATGTCTATGAGATTCATGTTAGCACCTGTATGTGTCTATGAGATCCATAGTTGTCAGCTTTCAATGGTCACTTAATATATCTATGAGATCCAGGTCAGCTCCTGCATGTGTCTATGAGATCCATAGTTGTCAGCTTCCAATGATCACTGAATACTATCACTATGAAATCCATATAGGCTTATGTACATTATGTGTCTATGAGGCATCACATCGCATCGTACCGCAAATCTGTATACCTACACCATATTTTTGATGTGAAAAGGATTGTAATGGAAGATGTATGATAAGAGTAGAACAGTGTGATAATATAAGTTATTGTTGAAAATCATCTTCATTTTACCAGGAAGATCAGGCAAGAAATAGCAACAGAATACTAGATAGCATGGGCGTCATCAAGGAATGGTTATTCAAAACTCCAAACAGCGTCAAATCAAAGCCCAGGACGAGCATCTAGGTTAATGAAACAGATTGGCATGTAGCTTCAGTTAGATCTCAAAATTTCAGGGACTAAGAAGTAATATATTATCACTGTATCATATCATACCATAGCGTACCTTCAGGTACATGTTATTAGTCTGCTAAAATGTCACTTATTAATTATTAAAATTCAATGTGTTCCATTTAAATTCCCAGGCCTTGAATGATTTATTCAATTCTAGAACAAATGGCGATGGCTTTCCAATGGTGTGCGAAATGTGTGGGTACGTACCTATGTCATATCATAACAAAGGGCTGTACGTAATATTGTCAGTTCGCGAAGATATTCCATCATCCATTTCATAATTTAATGCGTTACATCTGATTTCAGTTCGATTTACCGTATTTTCAACATTTCTATCCCAATTCTCTGCTTTCGAAAATGGATCATTGAACCTATGCTGGAAGACATGGAATAAGAGTTGAAATGTGACAACTTTTTATTAAATGGCTTCCATTTTCGAAGACACTTCTAAACCAGACGTCCTTTTGTTATTACGCGTATTCCTATATGAAGATCTCATAAAATCTGACGATAAAACAAAATTTCCAAAGCTATATGAAAAACACCTACACGTGCGTCTGTAGAAATTCCAATAATAATATGTAGTTTTAAAAGTGTATGCGCACAGTTTGTAATTTCTGGCTAAAATAGGCGCGCAGTTTGAGGTTTATTTCTTTTTAATCTCCTGATTATCTGTTTTATTTTGAAATATTTTGAATTATACATGATAAATGCGTAAGGAATTAAATATAAAACGAGTCTAAAGTGTTTGTCACTTATTGCTAGATCGATTTACGTATAAATTCCCGTTAAATCAGTGACGAAAATGCCATTAATCTGCTTATGTTTTAAAACTTAGATTCATTTGCACATAGTTTTTGCTATTATTTGCAAGATTCGTACATTCGCCACAGAATGAACGCATTGAACAAGAAAACAATGCAGGATAAATGTCTTTAAATTACGTTTCAAAATTCAGACTCCAACTTAAATGATGCAATGTTGTTAGGCTTTTTAAGACATTAAGCCCCTACTTTAACTAACATTCCTAATCCATGTTAAAGCCAAGCTTTTCCAGAATATCTTCAATCAATCCTCAACCCCTGTTAAAGACTCATTTTACAGGGTGTCTACACCGGGGCCTACCCCTTGAACTTCGTTAAAATCCTACTTTTGAAGGTAACATACCCCTTCAACCTCCCTTCAAAACCCTACTTGTAAATATAAAACGAGTCTAAAGTGTTTGTCACTTATTGCTAGATCGATTTACGTATAAATTCCCGTTAAATCAGTGACGAAAATGCCATTAATCTGCTTATGTTTTAAAACTTAGATTCATTTGCACATAGTTTTTGCTATTATTTGCAAGATTCGTACATTCGCCACAGAATGAACGCATTGAACAAGAAAACAATGCAGGATAAATGTCTTTAAATTACGTTTCAAAATTCAGACTCCAACTTAAATGATGCAATGTTGTTAGGCACGCAGTTTGTGATCGAAACAAACTGCGCGCCTAAGTAGGCGCGCAGCTTGACATGGGCACCGTGTAACTGTGTCTAGGTGATCTTCAGTCAGTGACAGTTGTAGAGAAAAGTTGCAACTTTAAAAAGAAAAATAAATTAAAAAGAAAAAAGACACTATCTAGTTGCAACTGGTGATGTTTTCCATGGAAAGCCGTGAGCACGTTTTGCAAACTATCTCTGGACTCTCTCTCTCTGGACGGCAGAGGGGGGGGGGGTGCGATGAGTGCGAAGGCACCCCCCCCCCCCCCAAAAAAAAAGCTTATAAAAATATAACCATTAGATAGAAGAAATGAGCTTTCAATTTCTTTATTTGAAGTTTCAATCTCATTTTTGAAGAATTTTGAAAGATGCATCAATTTTTGTAAAATTCAAAATAAATCTTAACATTTTTTGGGCTCGCTTAATAAGTTATGCCACGATCGCACATCATGACATCTCATTTCTTCTCAGTCCTGAGATGATGTTTCAGGTGAAACAGAAAGATGCTATGAGTTTCAGAATGGGATCGCACCACATGGGGAGTAGCTTCCAGAAAGATTAGAATAGGGTGGATGGGGTAGCCTTGCCCAAGTCGTATCTTTTTCCTATCTTGATTTCTATTATTCAAGATCAGATAAGTAAAAAATACCGACTTGGAAAAGGCTAAGGATGGGGGTGCAAGAAGGTATCCCGGCATAAATAATGTCAGATCAACATCCTAGATATAGTGATATCTGGACACCCCCTCCCCCATCTAACGGCCCTGAGATTCAAAGAGCTCTTTGAAAGTGTCCAAAAAATGATGAAAACTGCATGTTGAAATTTTGGCCAGTAACAGTTCCAGCCCCCCCCCCCCCCCCCATGTACCCTTGGCTCTTACCATGGACATGGAGGAAATTTAGGAGTCATTTTCAAATGCCCGATTACAAGATTACAGTGATTTATTTCCGCCCTTACATAACAGTGTTGTTGGTGGGCAGAGGAAATCGAGTATGTATTGATCTAGTTAATTAGTGATTACAGAGAGATTAAAGGAAAAGTGACTTGAAAGTGAATTCTCAAAATTGAGAATTCTGATTGTAATCAAAACTATATGAATTGATACTAATCGCACGGACATGGACTAGTATTTTGAATCATTTCATATCCTATCCAAAAGCATGTGAACTCAAATGATCGAGCTACATTATTTATTGACACTTAAATAAGGGACAATATTTTTTGTTACCTTTTATGTTAGTCTCAGATGTTGCTTGCAATTTTTTTGAGTTTTTGAGGCGTACTTATGGCCACTTGTGTAATCATTAGAGTTTTTAATGCGCACTTTTGGTCTATATAGGACTGTCATTGAGGTACATTCTAAAATTGTCTCAGTTTATCAGGTTTAGATTTGGTCATTTTGACTATGTATAATTGTTAAGTTTTAAGCGCAGTTTTGGTCTATATGCCACTGAACAGTCGTTCCGCAACGTTCCAAACAATTGAACATCCATTCTATCTTAAGATATCATTCATTCAGTTTTTCGAAGTAGCGAACGACACAACGAGATTCAAAAACTTTTCAAAGTTGACCACCACCTCCCCACCTCCAATCCTTTTAAATGCTTTCTTTTGCCTTTATGATGTTTTCTCTTTACAATAGTAATTGTTGGCATTCACACTCATTACTTCGTTCTAACCCCCAAGTAATTTCACACTCTCATTTTTCGGCAGTATTTTATGTCTAAATTACCCATCTTCCGTACTTTGCGGGAGATCTCTCCATGGGGCTATCTACCGCACTATTCGTCTTGGGAGTCAGGTCTTCGCGATCTACCAAGCATGGTCGGGAGTCAGATACCTCCAACCCATTTTCTATCATGGGAGCTATCTACTGGGCATATTCGTTTGTCTGATCAGCAGCATGTGTACAGAAGTCAGATACCCCTCTTTACGTAATACTTCATTACGTAACGTCATTAATTACCGTATTCTTGAACAAGAATGACTTTGAATGCCACTTTATACAATAGCGCGTATGATTAGCACCATATGCGCCCCAAGCCAAAGTAAATGTTAGGTTATTTTATTCTAGTTTTGTTTTATGTAAATATGATATCTGTATGACTTTATGAATCATAAACATGTATGTCACTATCTCTATTTGATTGTTATGTTATTTATAAATGCTTATAATAGAAAACTTTAAGGAGATGATTTGGTCTACGCTACCCTTTGCATTCGATTGACTTAACTTCTTAAAAGAGAGCTTCGTCTTCGTAGTTTAACTAGACTCTGCACGCAGGGTAGGTCTACGCCATAACAAAACCTTTAAAAAGAGGCATACTATTGGTCTAGAGCTGAAAGTAAGGCGTATTAGAGGTCTACTTTTAGTTTACCCCTCAAAAACCTATCAAAACGTAATTTGAATAAATGAAGGTTTTATCCTCTTTATGGAACATTAGACCTTAATAACCCAGTTACCATATTCGGGTGGGGTACATCTTTTACTTTTTACATTTTATATTGATCATATTTTTGCCCTCCGGCTACTGGGCAAAGTCCGATTACTGGTACAGAGAAATAGAGCCCAATCTAGAAAATAAAAGATGGAATCATTACCCCCCCCCCCCCCCCCATACCTTCACTATAATTAAGTCGTTGGTGAGTTCGGGTGTTTTTCAAGTTTAAGTTTATGCTCAATCCAGATAACATCTTCTTTATAATAAAAATAAAAAGTACTTTTATGTAGATATATATCTCCGATATCTATACATTTCCTGTAAGATGTGGCAACGAAAATGAGGCAACAAGACTGGGCCTAATGCATTTCTAGTTATCTGTTTTCCTGTTTTGTTTGACACAGAGACATGTTTGAAATGGGTAACCATTGCAATCGGTATGTTTCAAAGAGGCCTCGGGGGGAATGACGACCCATGAAACCCAGAACCTAGAAAATCATGTTTATAAATTATAGATCAAGATATAATATTTTCAGGCCCGTAGCCAGGCTACGGGCCTGAATTTGGAAAGCAGCTAAAAGGTCGTCGTTTTGTGAAGAGGGGATGGGTGATTAGCAGCATTAGAAGTCGAACGAATGCAAGGGTAGCCATAGACTATTATGTAATTATGCTAAATCATGCCATCTTATACATTGGTACACAAAATAAGGAAATAAATTGTTCAATCAATCAATCACTTTTTGCTATCATCTAATGACGCTACAGAACAAAATAATACATTTGTCTCCGGAAATACTGGAAGTTTTTATAACATGTACAATTTCCTGGGAACGATAGATGTATGTGCAATGTCCGAATAAATGATTGTGGCAAAGATTGCGATTTGCTAGATTCTGATTTTGGAATTTCTTTGATCAAATTGTACCTCACACGCAATGTCAGAAGTGAGATTGAATGTCCAAATAGCATAGTAAGAGCCCGACTAAGAGATGCCATTCCATTTTCTTGACGGGAGATGTATCGCTCAATCCCACATACTAGACATTTAATGTTAAATAACAGTGAGATCTAAAATTCATATCTTAAAATCTAAAGTCGAGTTTAGTCAGAGATTATAATTTCATTGGTAAAATGCAATCAGAAAGAACCTTTAGTAATAGTTGTTTATTTTAATGAGAGATTCATAAATTGGAACTTAAGTTGTAGCCACCATTTGTGAAGATTGCTGGGTCTAACACCTTAGTAGAGTATACCCCCTCCCAAATCACAACCACAGTCTATTTTTTAATTAAAACTCTTTCCCTATCCTATAATGAAAATTAATATAATTGGAGTGAATTGCATGCATTTCGAATGAAGTTATCATATTTTTAGTATTTTATTAGTTCAAACAGGTTTACATAAGATGCATAATTTGACAAAGGGAAACATTTCAATTTCTAACGCTACAATTGTAATCATACATGTATACATGTGCATCATCATGATCTTCACTGAACATTATAAACATGAGCGAATAGGGGAGGGGAAGGGGGACTTGGATTACGTCCTTTAGAATGCAGGTTTAGAAAACTGCAATAGATGCCATTTTTCATGATAGGGGGGTTATGAAGGAACTTGAGTTCTTCTGGGAAAATGAGGAGTCTTCAATGGTGCATCGACATAACATGGACCGGTGAAATACATGATGGTATCCCGATCATTGGAATGGTTAATGGTGTATTTGAAAGTGCTCACAATGGTGAAAAGCTGCACGCTTTTGAAAGATCTAGACTTTTTGGCCGGGGGGGGGTGGACTTTCACCAACCCTTCCAAAGGGACACGATACATTTCTCGAGGGCTCGGAGGGCCAGAGGTTAATATCATGTTGTCACAGGGTATAAAACCATAGGCCATATTCAATTCCGATCATGATATTCCTAACTCTCTTCAATGAAATCTGAAGTTCGAAGTCCATATCTAAACTTTGTATGATGAAACAAAACCAGAAGTCTTATATCATAAGTCTACAAAATATCCGATGACTTAAAATGATATTTTGAAATATAAAATTTTATTGAATAATATAAACACACCAGCATAAAAAAATCAACGAAACAATATAATAGCGACCAAACAAAATCGCAATTGCAATGCTAGATCTAGTAGTTCAGTTATTTGTGATATTTGACGAATTTATCTAAGTCGCCAATCATAATCAGGCTTTGATTAGATAGGTGGCCGAAAAGGGATCCTGTTACTAATTTTATGGAGAGAGGGGGTGTATGTAATATCGACCACCGTCCAAACAATTATTTCCTGCACTATAGGAGAAAGTACTCTTTAAAAAAGGGTTTCAAAAAACTATTTTGAATCATCGTTCTGTAATTGTTTTTGTTTTTAGCGTAACGTACACTGTATTTTAATTCTTGTTTGCTTAATAAGATTAATTTCAATATGATTCGCAAGTATGATCCCTGCATCAAATGTGGAATTTCTTGCAATTTCTAGACGTAGGATGGTCTAGAAACTCCACGTATCTACCGGGAGAGGCAACTTAAATGAATATGCTAATTGCGTCCATAGGCGAAGCAAGGGGGGGGGGTGCAATAAAGATAAAACCATGAGAAAGAAAAGGCTCAATTTTGAAGAAATTTTTGTAAAATTCAAAATAAATCATATTTTTATGGCTTGTTTATGCAACAATCGCAACCCCGTGACTGAAAACCGAAAAGTTTTTGGCGATCGCACCCCCCCCCCCCCCCATCCTGAATGAAAGCTGCATTCGCCCCTGCCCTATATCAATTAGTAATGATACATTGCATACACAATATGAACACATAGTCTTTTCATCCATTTGGTCAGACGCACAATACTAATACTATTCTAGTATCTTGCTTGATACCGGGGTTTGATGTAACAACTTGATAGATGCCCGGGAAAATTTTTTTTACTAGTTATAAGTACAGCTTGTTTGGTATTTTACAAGCTTTAAACAGTACGTGATTTATTATTCAATCATATATGTAAAACGTCATGGTATACGTGAACAGTTCGTTATACAAAATAATAAATAGAATAGATGAAAGATAAAAAGAAATTAGTATATTTCAGTGAAAATATGTCTAAATTATGAATGTTGATCATAATTGCTTATAACACCTGATTCGATAATTACTTTATTCTAGATTTCAATCATTAGTCTCAAGGCGTGCCAAGACTTTTTGTCACACTCTAAGCACGTATTTGCACTGCGTGTGCTTAGACGTGCCTAGAGATGTCTAGAGTTGGTTTCATCGCGTACCTAGACGTGTCAAAACTAGTCACGCCTAAGCACCCGGCGTGCTTAGACTTAGTTTCTAGACGTGCTTAGTCTAGAAATTCCATTTTTCACGCAGTGGTACTTATAGTAAATATGTTCTCAGCTTAGGCATAGTGATTATATCTTGTTTCCACTGCGTCTTAAAAGAAAGTTCACTATTCCTCACATTATCTAAAATCCGTCGCACCCTTGTTTGAGGGATAAATCGTGACTCGTAAACATAGCGAAGATCAGCGTCCTCTAGGATGTGCTTGACTTCACTGCACCATGTTCCATTAACGTCATGTTCGTAGTCCCAGTCAAATATTCGCCTTGTTATACGCGTGACTGGCATTCTACATAGTCGTATAAAAAGTCGGACCATCTAAACGTGGAGGCGAACGCTCGGTTGGGTCCACGCCATTTCTCCGTATAAAGCTGGAATATTGCAGTATATTTTCCAACTCCCCGTGCTATACTATCTGGCATTTATTGTATTGTTTATCTCCCCATACAGCACAGCCATAGTCCATTACAGAAGATACACAGCTATCATGCATTTAAGTGAACGCATTTTAATGCAATCCATCTATGTTGAATATCATTAACTCATATATCTATGAGATCCATGTCAGCTCCTGTATGTGTCTATGAGGAACATAGGTGTCAGCTTCCAATGGTCACTGAATATATCTATGAGATTCATGTCAGCTCCTGTATGTGTCCATGAGATCCAAAGGTGTCAGCTTCCAATGGTCACTGAATATATCTATGAGATTCATGTTAGCTCCTGTATCTGTCCATGAGATCCATAGTTGTCAGCTTCCAATAGTCACTAAATATATCTATGAGATCCATGTCTGCTCCTGTATGTGTCCATGAGATCCAAAGGTGTCAGCTTCCAATGGTCACTGAATATATCTTTGAGATTCATGTTAGGTCCTGTATCTGTCCATGAGATCCATAGTTGTCAGCTTCCAATGGTCACTGAATATACCTATGAGATCCATGTTAGCTCCTGTATGTGTCCATGAGATCCATAGGTGTCAGCTTCCAATGGTCACTGAATATATCTATGAGATCCATGTCAGCTCCTGTATGTGTCTATGAGGAATATAGGTGTCATGAGATCCAAAGGTGTCAGCTTCCAATGGTCACTGAATATATTTATGAGATTCATGTTAGCTCCTGTATCTGTCCATGAGATCCATAGTTGCCAGCTTCGAATGGTCGCTGAATATATCTATGAGATTCATGTCAGCCCCTGTATGTGTCCATGAGATCCAAAGTTGTCAGCTTCCAATGGTCACTGAATATATCTATGAGATTCATGTTAGCTCCTGCATCTGTCCATGAGATCCATAGTTGTCAGCTTCCAATAGTCACTGAATATATCTTTGAGATTCATGTTAGCTCCTGTATCTGTCCATGAGATCCGTAGTTGTCAGCTTCCAATGGTCACTGAATATACCTATGAGATCCATGTTAGCTCCTGTGTGTGTCCATAAGATCCATAGGTGTCAGCTTCCAATGGTCACTGAATATATCTATGAGATCCATGTCAGCTCCTGTATGTGTCTATGAGGAATATAGGTGTCAGCTTCCAATGGTCACTGAATATACCTATGAGATCCATGTCAGCTCCTGTATGTGTCTACGAGATCCAAAGAAGTCAGCTTCCAATGGTCACTAAATATATCTATGAGATTCATGTTAGCTCCTGTATCTGTCCATGAAATCCATAGTTGTCAGCTTCCAATGGTCACTGAATATACATATGAGATCCATGTCAGCTCCTGTATGTGTCCATGAGATCCAAAGGTGTCAGCTTCCAATGGTCACTGAATATATTTATGAGATTCATGTTAGCTCCTGTATCTTTCCATGAGATCCATAGTTGTCAGCTTCCAGTAGTCACTAAATATATCTATGAGATCCATGTCTGCTCCTGTATGTGTCTATGGGATCCATAGTTCTCAGCTTCCAATGATCACTAAATATGTTTGAGATCCATGTCAGCTCCTGTATGTGTCCATGAGATCCATAGGTGTCAGCTTCCAATGGTCACTGAATTTATCTATGAGATTAATGTCAGCTCCTGTATGTGTCTATGAGGAACATAGCTGTCAGCTTCCAATGGTCACTAAATATATCTACTAGTATGAGATCCATGTCAGCTCCTGTTTGTGTCTATGGGATCCATAGTTCTCAGCTTCCAATGATCACTGAATATAGGTGTCATGAGATCCAAAGGTGTCAGCTTCCAATGGTCACTGAATATATTCATGAGATTCATGTTAGCTCCTGTATCTGTCCATGAGATCCATAGGTGTCAGCTTCCAATGGCCACTGAATATACCTAATGAGATCCATGTCAGCTCCTGTATGTGTCCATGAGATCTAAAGGTGTCAGCTTCCAATGGTCACTGAATATATCTATGAGATTCATGTCAGCTCCTGTATGTGTCCATGAGATCCAAAGGTGTCAGCTTCTAATGGTCACTGAATATATCTATGAGATTCATGTTAGCTCCTGTATGTGTCCATGAGATCCAAAGGTGTCAGCTTCCAATGGCCACTGAATATATCTATGAGATTCATGTTAGCTCCTGTATGTGTCCATGAGATCCAAAGGTGTCAGCTTCTAATGGTCACTGAATATATCTATGAGATTCATGTTAGCTCCTGTATCTGTCTATGAGATCCATAGTTGTCAGCTTCCAATGATCACTGAATATATCTATGAGATTCATGTTAGCTCCTGTATCTGTCCATGAGATCCATAGTTGTCAGCTTCCAATGGTCACTGAATATACCTATGAGATCCATGTAAGCTCCTGTATGTGTCCATGAGATCCAAAGGTGTCAGCTTCCAATGGTCACTGAATATACCTATGAGATCCATGTAAGCTCCTGTATGTGTCCATGAGATCCAAAGGTGTCAGCTTCCAATGGTCACTGAATATATCTATGAGATTCGTGTTAGCTCCTGTATCTGTCCATGAGATCCATAGTTGTCAGCTTCCAATGGTCACTGAATATACCTATGAGATCCATGTAAGCTCCTGTATGTGTCCATGAGATCCAAAGGTGTCCGCTTCCAATGGTCACTGAATATATCTATGAGACTCGTGTAAGCTCCTGTATATGTCCATGAGATCCATAGTTGTCAGCTTCCAATGGTCACTGAATATACCTATGAGATCCATGTAAGCTCCTGTATGTGTCCATGAGATCCAAAGGTGTCAGCTTCCAATAGTCACTGAATATATCTATGAGATTCGTGTAAGCTCCTGTATCTGTCCATGAGATCCATAGTTGTCAGCTTCCAATGGTCACTGAATATACCTATGAGATCCATGTAAGCTCCTGTATGTGTCCATGATATCCATAGGTGTCCGCTTCCAATGGTCACTAAATATATCTATGAGATCCATGTCTGCTCCTGTATGTGTCTATGGTATCCAAAGTTCTCAGCTTCCAATGATCACTGAATATATCTACAGTATGAGATCCTTATTACGATCAGCCCCTGTATGTGTCTATGAGATCCATAGTTCTCAGCTTTCAATGATCACTTGGAATATAGTGAGATCCATAGTTGTCATATTTCAATGGTCACGGTATAATATAACAACGTTAACTCAATCATCGAATATGCAAGTCTACCTAAGGGGGCTATTTTTGGATTTTCCGTCCTGAACACTGTCTTATTAATTAATTACTGGCTTATTAATTTTCCTATGTTTTTCAGTGATATTTTCTCATTGTGCATAAGTTGTAAAAGTAATCTCGAGCACACTAGCCTAAAAATGTATTTTGGATACCATATATTATGCTCGAGGTTTCAATAGTACTCTTTTGCAAAGTTTTTGTGCCTCTGTTATTTTTCTAATTTGGGCACAGATAAATGACACTTTTTGAGAAATTAAATTCATATAATATCGAATTCGTTTTAAAATATTGAAAGTTGCCTTGTTTCGAATACTGTAGAAAATGCAAAGTAATCATTATTGCTCTGTTAAATAATCTTTGAACAGATTGAATTCCCATTCCAACATGCTTTATTTCATTAAAATCAAGACACTAGTGTTAGTCTTTTTTATATAACACAATGTAACACAAAATCTTTATTTCCTTTTTGATTCATTTTTTCTAGTCTTTTTCCTTCTTTGATTTCTACAGTAATTTTTATATTCGAATTTTAAATATCTTTCTTGGTAGCGTGCTCTTCAAAAACTAAAACTTAAATCTTAAAATCTAAATAATTTGATGCAACATTCCTTTTTATAGTCATTTCTGTTAATTAGTTTATAACATTAGCTAAACATATTAGTCGATGATTAAATCGTCGATCGAAAACTGGTACCAAGTTTGGTGTGGGAAAATCATCCAGCTTTCCATCCTGAGACCGACGATTCATCATCGGTACAATTGTTTATATTCTACTCTTAAATATACAGTACATAATACAAATAGACAATACACCATCAACTTGGGTCAGTATAGCGAATACGGTATGTAAGCACATTGTAAGGAAAGGAGAACTTGGACGACTTTTATGATTTGGCATAAGTGTGTCGTGTTTTGGCATACACATGTCGCATTCTGGCATAGTTGTTCATATCATAAGGAAAGGTAGTTTGTTTACATGCGAGGTACAGCTGGTTCCTTGTCTGCAATAATAATGTTGTTTATTTTTATAACCATAACTGTAAAATACATTATTTTCAATATTGTATTATAGTGAGAGTGGTTACAAAGGTGGAATTTCGTATAGAATTATATACTGTAAATATTAATTAGATATGTAATATTAAACATGATCTTATCTAAATATTCATGATAATGGTATTCCTATATCAAATAAGAATACTATGATCATAATGAAGGTCATGGTCACTCTTATGAAATGGATTGATTATTCAGTTGTTGAATGATGAGATTTGTATATTTTATCTAACGTGATAATACTGTTAATAATGGACTGATATTAGAGAGATTTTTCGTTGTCATTTTTCTTGGGAAAACATGGGTTTTCCCTGTATACGCTGTATCGGTGTCTCTGGCTGTATACTAATACAGATTAAGATATTGTATCGTCCCATTATTTCCACATTGTTAAAATTGCATTTTAGCTGATATTGAGAAATAAGAGGATGAAGTTTGGGTCTTCATAACTTTGAGTAGTAATTTTTAAAAACCTGTTTTTTCGGATGGGTAATCATGTGTATCACTCGTTTCGACTCCATGGGACATCCAATTTGCACAGCACTAAATTCTGCCGTACCAGTGAACATTTGGTTAATATAATTTGACTTAATAAGGTTCCAGTAAAAACAAAGGCGGTAAAATAATTTTTCGAACACTGACATGTAATTATTACTTTTTCTAAACATAATTCTATCGGATTCTACCCTTCGCATTCGTTTGATTTCGCTTCTTAAAAGATAACTTTGTTACTTTAGAAATGAGCTGAGAATCTAAATGTTAAAAATCTTACCGAACTCCCATGCAGTGTCTCGGTATGATCACTGCACGGGAGTTTGAAATCTTACAAGCGTAATGGAATTTTGCAAGGGTTGTTAGTTGAGATAAACGCCATAAAACTCGCAGCATCCATTGCGCCAGGCCAGCAGGTAAATAAAGCATCACATAACCCTTACAAAAAATATGAACAAAACGTCATTAATTTCTTTATCTGTAGCATGTTTATATCAAAATATAATTTTCTGAACATACTCGTCTTTCTTAGTTTTCGATAATTTCCTCGCCCCGAAACAAAGGTTAATAATGTAAATGAGTTCACGATGAAACTGGTTTGAAATTGAATTTGTAGGGACAGACTTGAATTGCAGATAAAAACGTCCTAAAATAGAAACGCTTCTGAAGCCAGGTAAACCTATTCGCTTACCCAGATGTAGAAGCCAATGTAACACCTCTTCATGGTGTAAAGCAAATATATAAATGTTATCGAAGGAATGAGACTCTTAGACTTAAAGCACTGTATAAAGATATGACCTAGTCCGGAACTGAGGAAGATGTCTTGGCTTGAATATATAGTAATTATTGTACAGGTAAGAACAGAAAAAACATGATAAATATATAATTTGAAAAAGTATAGAAAATGCGTTTATGAACGCTTACATGATTTCAGGTAGTATTTTGATTTTCTAAGTATTCTATGACAATTTGTAGTATGCACATAAAATTTTGAAAAATGTTACTGTTACATTACATTACGTTTTATTATATCAGTAATTGTAACCATGAAAATCATGCTGTTAACAAAATTTCACAAAAACAGCAACATGCGGAATCAGGGAGAATAGAAACAGCATACTACTCTTATCATAAACCAATTCATAGATAGCCAAATGTTTAGACATGGATATCACACAGACGTAACTGGCCTATTATTAGAAACCCAGGTCCGAAACCATACAATAAACATCTCGATTCACGAGGTTTCCCTTGCTCTAGAGACCAAGTGGAAAGCGACGATGTACAATAAAGTTTGGAAAATAAAACATTTTGAGAGCAACAAAGAAAATGTAGATATTAGTGAAAAGGATCAAGAAATATTAATGGAGGATAATGATACCTCTTAAATGTTAATCCGTACGTGAAGTATAGTTATACATTGGATTGGTGTTTGCTCTTCACGTGTTCATATAGTTACGTGCATTCATAGGAATCCACATCGGATATACTGTAGATGTGTTGAAATTTAAAGTCTGTTCGGCAAAAACATAATATCCCAAAAACGAAAGAATATTGAGGCATTTTTGGCCAAAATAGTTTAATCAAAGTCTATAATAAAGAATTGAAGTATTAAATCGAAAAACAAAAATGTACTCACTGTGGTAGTCTTGCTCCAAAACGGTGTACCCCTCCCATTTACTTCACCTTTAATGTGTGTTGTGCTGGGAAGATGAAGTACTTAAGGGGGGTATACAGTCTTGGGGCAAGACTACTCACTCGAGAAATTTGCAATTACGTGCAGATTAAAATGCGCAACTTTAAATATTATGAATTGTTATATTTTCAGATTGCCTTGAGAGACCCTTGTCTATTTATATAGTATACTAGTAAACATTAATATCCAAGTTTTAGTTTTGAGCTAAAGCGGAGATATTCTTATCACCCGAGCAAACATCAGATTATCCGTGCAATATATAATACTGCAAAGAATTTACAGTATATGGGGGAAATCAATAAAGAGTGGAGTCATTTAAATCAGTTAATCAAATGATATAACAATGCCAACGTGTATTTCGAGATGTGAGGTGAACATCAAGCCGAATCTCGTGACATACTTCTCTACATACAGACATCATTTCATATCAGTGAATGCAATTTTGTTGAGGCCATCAGGAATTAGTGAACGTGAATTAGAAAATAGAAAGGGTAAAATAACAACAGAAATTAGAAACAGTGAAATACAATCAGAAAATAGAAACAGTGAAATACCATTAGAAAAGATGGACATACAATCAGAAATTACAAACAGTGCAATACCATCAGAAATTGAAAAAAGTGAAATATCATTAGAAAATAGATTTCCCGACTCACCACCGGAAACAACAAACAACGGAATATCATCGAAAACAACAAACGGTGGATTACCATCAGAAACAACAAACAATGGATTATCATCGGAAACAACAAACAGCGAATCATCATCGGAAATGATAAACAGTGGATTACCAACGGAAACAACAAACATCGGAATATCCTTGGAAATGCTAAACAGAGAAATACCACCAAAAGCTTTTAAAAGTGAATTTTCGGAATCATCATTCAAAGTTAACAATGAAATTCCACCAGAAAATACTATCAGTACTGTACAATTGATAACAAGTGATCAGTTACAAGAAACCAGTTCCGAATCAGAAACTGTAACACCAGTAAATGATACAAAACAGCTAGGAATAATGAAGATTGTTGGTGACAAAGATCAAGGTGCAGATGCTGATGTAACATTTGGTGAAGACGAGGACGGAAACAGCGAACTACATGTCAGCTCAGCTGGTGGTGAATTCCACAAAGTTAAACAAATTCTACAAATGAAGGGATCACAACAGTTCACAAGGCACACGAACCTGAAGAGGCAGACAGCTTTCATATACGCAGCATATCAGTCCAATAAATTACAAGATGAGAGAATTTTGTGCCCTATATTTTTACACCTTCTCCAAGCTGGTATCGATGGTCAACAGGATTATCTTGGTAACACTGCCTTGAACTACACTGCTCGCTACGGTCACACAACTCTGGTACGTTTGCTACTTGAAAATGGAGGGAAACCGAGTTCAAGGAATTTTTCTAACAGAACACCTTTACTTGATGTGTTGGATTTTTTAATATCCCAACCACGTAAACGGGAACAACTAACTGACATTATCAAACTTCTTGTGGCTAAAATGGAGCCGAATGACCTAGATTGTAAAGATATTAATGGAATTGCAGCGCTTCATAAGCTGGTACAAAGTGACATGCCGAACGAGGTGAAGTTAGTACTAGAGTGTGGAGCTGATCCTGATATACCTGACAATAACCACAATACTCCTCTGTTACTAGCCATTGACCATGGCGCCACTCTATGTGCAATGTACCTTATCCATGCAAATTGCGATATCAACAAAAAAGGACGCAGTTTGTGCTTTCTGCGTAAGTCAATGACACCTCTAGAGAGTGCAATACGTGTCCATTGCTTTGACATCGCAAAAATGCTGATTTTGGAAAACTGTGATAAGACATTTTTACGTCAACTACTCAAAGCGCGTAATCCAACAGGAAGACCGTGTAGGAATCCTATCATAAAAGAATTCATGCTGTGGGTGCAGCAGCATCTAGAACAACAGAACATCCACCATGCTGCTTCCTTACAGGAAATCTGTAAATCCAAGATTCGGGGACATTTCAGGGTGGGAGTGTATATGAAAACACGGAAACTACCTCTACCAAGGATGTTACAGGACTTCATACTAGAGATGGACACATATGATTGCGCTACAGTGTCATCACAAATCTGATTCTAACACAAATTGATTCAAAGGTGGCTGTGTAAAAGGGTAGGGGGTCCTTTCAAATTATGGTCCTACTTTCCAGTGATTTATATGGTAACCTAAATACAACTCTCTCCCTTATTGTCGTATCCACAATCAGGGACAGTAAGGGCCTTTAAAAAGGGGGACCATAATCCCTGGGGGACCATAATTTATTTCACATCGGGTTTGTCTAGCAGCAATCAAGCTTGTAAACATTAAACTAGCACACTGCTGCACATACTTCTAGAAAATATGTTTGGTGGTATTGAGAAAATAATGTGTATTACAATTTAGATTGGAGTATTTGTAATCTCATAACACATGTTATGCTAACTTGTGTGTTTCAAATTTTTAAAAAAAATTCAATAAATCAAAAATAAGAATGACTCGGATTTATTTTGTTTTCAATTATTTGAATCTTTGGATATGACGTCTTTACGGTTTTCAATAATTTCGTATTCTGGATCCGAACTACACAACTACCTACAAAGGAATGATCGATTGAGACATTGTAGCTTTCTTGTTGGTAAACGGCATGATAATTTAGAATCCAGCAATTGAGTTGATACAATAGTTTTCGAGATATCATTGTAAGAGTCGAGTGTCTGTTTTTTGGCTAATTCTCAATGGTGTCTTTGAACCATGAAAACATGTCAAACAGCAAAGAGAATGAAAGTCTAACGTCTCCCATTCCATTTACCGCACTATCCCATGTATACATCTTCCAAAGCAAGTGGATTTCTACAAGACAGACTCCAGTAACGCCATCCAAGGAGCCACACATTCATCTGAACATTTGACACCATCTTTGTAGCATATCAATTAAACCATCATTATTATCTGATTCAAACTTTTAAGTCACATTAAAAAGACAGATAGATTGATCGTTGGTCTTAAAAACATCATAAATATAAGCTCAGTTGACTTGGATATCAGAATCCATTGACATGCTTTTCTCGTGAGTCTATATTCTATGATGTCAAAAATAACAAGGCATTAGAGTGCAAATTGTCACCACCTGCCATTTGTTAAAGAGCACCGACCGCCGAACACCAATTGACGAACATCATCCACAAAAAATGCGGAGACTATATAACAATGTCACTACCTACCATTTGTTACATTTGTTATATAGGTTATTATAATGCCAAACACCATCCACAGAAAAGTTGGAGACTATATAACAAAATGTCACCACTTGTGGTGTTGACATAAAAACCTGTAGGCCTCTTTTACCACTCCATAGTAAAAAAAATTAGGGAATTACTTTGATAAAATGTATTTGTGTTCTTTTTATACATCAATTAATATGAATATATATATTTATAATCTCATTATTTAAATTACGTTGTTATGCATTTTGAATAAATACACATATAGGCCAAGCAAATGGGCTCATAAAAGGCCCAAACATCCCAAAAATTGCAACAGTTTTTAAATTAGTCTTATATTGTGTATTAATATCAGTTGAAAAACATATCAAAAATATAGAAAAATGTATGCAGTGGACAAATATGAAATTTCACTTCCTAGGTACCCCCTACAACCCTACCCCAAAATTGAGTATTGGTAGGAAACAATTTTTTCTTCCCAAATGGAATACTTTAGTCAAGTATTCAAGCTTTATTATGATAGATCACATATTCACAAATAATTAAAATATTATTTTAATTAATTTTGAGACCAGTAATTGGTCATTTGACCCCAAAGTATAACAAAATAGGCCACAAAACAGGCATGTTATCACATATCTATTTAGATATTTTAGGATCAGTTTGTCAGAAAAGCATGAAAAAAATCATGGTGTTACATATTCATATGAACTTCATATTTGGCGAGTGTCAGAATTCTAAGGTGTATACTTAGGAAAAAAAAAATTATTTCATTTTCATAGTTTTGCCCCGCCCACTATGGGGGAGACTATAGTTTTGATGATTAACTCCCACAATGCATCACATTTGTATTAGAGTTGACATCTAAATCATTTATATAGGCTTGTCATCATCTCAAATACAAGTTTTGTGAAGGTTTATACCTTATTAGTATGAAAAATAGGAATTATTAGTTGCACCAGGTGAAATGTTAAGGTGACCTCACTTTTATTTGTTGAATAATTACATATAACCACTCTGATATTAGGATATTTGATAACTGCTCTATACTAGGCTTATATAAATAATGTAAGTTGTAGTTTTTGTGGAATTTAATATTGTTTAAATTATTAATTACAATCCGCAATTACAAAATTTGCATATATTTAAATTCATCAGATAAATAAATCATTACATAAGAGTACATTACTATGGAACTATCAATTGGATGTATAATGCTGTAGAAACGAATTTATGGTTATTAAACGGAATTTAAACTGACAGAGAACATTAAAATCTCAGATATCTGGGGAGTCTTTCATTAATATAATTTCAGTGCATAGGAATGATGGTAATTCTGTCTGTCAGGTTGGAAAACATTGAGTGTACATGTGCTGCATTCAGAATCGGATGCAGATATTGTGATTGTGAAAACTGCAATCCAAAGTGTCTAAACCTCAAATACAGTACTCATACAGATCTCCTTGTGCTTCTCATTTATCATGCAAAAAACACATACTTCAATATTTTCTTCAAACCTGAACCAAAAGCAGCAACCCAAGAAACAAAATGTTGGAATATAAATGAAATAAGATTGTCTTTGGAAAAGTGGTCTGTGACAATATTTTGTTTCTTTTCTGGGGTGTGACATCGCATTCAGGTTATATATGGCATAGACAAAAGGCTATCATTGAGGCAGATAAAAAATAGTGAGTTCTTGAGAAAAAAGCGGTTGTTTTTAAATTACCAAAAGCTCTGGTGATCCGCTCGATTACGCTTGTCGTTTCGGTAACAAAATGTCTAAACGTCGAAAGTACGATATTTCTTTTTTCCTTTTTTTACACGCGTTGTAGGCAGAATCCCCACGATGTTTTTTTTCTCACAGAATTGTTAATTTAATTCCTTACTTAAGTTAAATAAACGGTTTGGGTTAAAAGTGCAGATCTTAATTGTTTATCGAAATACCGTTTATGTAACTTAAGTGAGGAATTAAATCGAAGATTCTGTTGTCTTCTGAACTATTTGTTCGCAAATATGTACATTTTTTAAACATATAATACTGATACATTTTTGTGATAACAATGCTGTGGGAATTCTGCCTACAATGTGTGAAATAAAGAAAAAAGAAAAATCAAACCTTCGACGTTCCGACATTTTGTTACAACGTAAACAAGTAGAAAACCAGTGAAATGCAAGCAACTCTGTCATTGCAGAGGAACATGCTCTTTTGTCAATTTATGGTGGAAAAATGGTGAAATCCTAAATTATCTTAGGCTTCTAAAATTCTATTAAAAGAGAGCAGCAAGATCTGAATTATTGCAGCCCCGTGTTCTTCCTCCATTTTCTGATGCTGCGGAATACCACAGTTACAGAGTGTACCATCAGATCCAGGAGTGGGAGGGAAATAAACTGCCTCCATTATAATTGGGCTGGGAAATTAGCAACGAAACTATGTACCAATTGCCCAAATGCAGCTCCCCTTTCTCAGAGATCATCCATTGTGTGTGTAAGGCAGATTGTATTTCTATGAGATGTTCTTGTAGAAAAATGAAATAACTGTTCTTTGACATGTAAGGTATGCAAAGGCATTTGTGCAAATACCTCCATTACTGATCATGAGAATAATGATGACTAAATAATGAACACTGGCAGATCTGGGCCCCTTCCATCCCCTTGGGCGGGCCCAGAAAAAAAATTGGGCCCAAAAAGGCCTTAAGGCCCCGAAAAGTGGGCCTTTTTGGTCATAAATGGGCCTTTTAAAGCCTTATTTTTTAATTGAAGAAAATGGGTCTAAATATTTCAAAATTTGGGCCCACTTCAGGGTTTTAGGGGCCCAAAATTTTTTCCGCGGAAGTTTTTTTCTCAGACCTGACATTTGCCCCCCCCCCCCTTGTTGGTTCCCATATCCGCCCCTGATGAGGGCTGGTGATAGACAAGGTTGTAACTGATTGATGTTACAACATAATAGTATTAAGCTTATTTAATCAGCATTATTTTTTGCTCTCTATAAGTAAGACACATATATGAAGGTTAAGATTACAAAATTAAGGCAGCATTTTTGATAATGAACATAACATAATCGAACCAGGCCCTGTATAAAGAGATTTACTTTGCGTTACACTAGTTAACTCAGGAGGATTTATTAATGTAGAAACCCTTTCCTCATTTTTTATTGAATTTCATCTTGAAATCGAACATTCTTCAGTTGAACTTCTTCATTTCATTTCTCAATATCACTGTGTGGTTAAGAACACCTTAGTCAAAAGAAACAATTTTTCCTTAATACAGGGCGAGCCAAAAAGGTAACCCAAACAAATCTTAATAATCCAGTCCAACCATCCTGCATGGATTTAGTGTCATATTTGGCAGAATTGAGTCTTGGTAAATGTTTTATTAATCTACCCAGTCTCAGTGGTCTCTAGTGGTCACGATTTTATGACCATTTTATACCATGCCATGAAATATGGGTGGCATGCCTGGAGGCCAACTTGAACGTATCGTGCGTTGTTGTTCAAATCAGGAGCATAAAAATCATGTGTTATGACTCTCATCTTCATTCTTATCTCTTGTTTTAATGTTTCAAGTGTTGTTAGTATCGAAAAAAGGTCCACAGATAAAAAAAAACTGGTGGTATTGATGTCCAGTCAGTTAGGCACATTTCGATATTTTGAGCACATTTTGTAAATGGCCATAAAATCGTGACTATTAAGGATAGATCAATGACACTTAGTAGAATGAAAGAACATTGAACAAGGTAATTGTGCCAAATATGATGTCAAATACATGCTGAATGACTGGGTTATTAACAAACATTTGGTTGGGTTACCTTTTTTGGCTCATATTAATAAACTGATGTCAGGGACAGGGATATTTAACATTTTGTTGCCTTTTCAAGGACATTTTTTGACCACTGATTGTAACAAATCGTTCTCTGTTTTACCAAAAAAGGTATATTATATATCAAATTGAATTTAAAAGGAAAAACATTTAATAATTTAACAGTTATCAACTAAAAGTAGGGCTTCCCCTATATTTCACCTGGCATTTGCTGTTTTTCTACTTTTTTTACATAATCCTTTCCTGAAAACCTCAAAAAACTGTTTTCAGGACAAAATAAACCTTTACAAATAATTTAGTTGTGCTATTGAGTTCAAATATGACATATCTTGGAAGTAATTAAACAAAAGTAAGGTCACCCCAAAAGTGGGTGTGGTAAAATATTGAAATTTCAAATATTATTTTCACGCTGAATGTTCACTTAATGACCCTGATACTTATCAAAGACAATGTTCAGGTGTACAATACCCTCCTTGATATTTTTCATGCAATTCTGATGAATTGATACAGAAATAAATACATTGTTATATTAAATTCGGGCTATTTGATGGCCTATTTTCAGATATTTGGCGCTAGAAATCCCAATAATTGCACTCAAATAGTTGGTTAACAATTTTTAGTTGCTCTTATGTCAGTAAACGATCATAATATTACTCGTTTAGTTGACAAGAGTATTCCATTTTGAAATAAAAAAATATTTACAATCCCATACTCAAATTTGGAGGGGGGTACCTGGAATGTGACATTTCATATTTGTCCACTGCATATATTTTTCTATATTTTTGATATGTTTTTCAACTGGTATCAATATACAATATAAGCCTTATTTAAAAACTGTTGCATTTTTTGGGATGTTAAACTTCCATTTGCCTAGCCTAATAGGTATATTTTTCTATAACTTCCATAATAAATTAGCTAATCATATTTTCATTCCTTACATTTTTTCTTTCAACGCACCGGGCACATCAGTAGATTTTATAATTGATTTTTAATTAAACATCCCTTGAGAATAAATTATCTTAAATATTTACCTAAGCAGTGATTAGCAAGGCATTTACATACAAATGTCACCACCTGCCATTTGTTAGACACCGAACGCCAACTGCCGAACACCGTCCACAAAAAGTTGGAGCCTATGTGGTGAGATAATAAAAATAATTCAATTTATTTTTGAAAAACACGGCCTCAATGCCTATAAGCATCAGACTACTAGCATGATAAAGTTAAAGATGCAGTATACCATGGGTTTCTCGCCCAGACAATCAATGATGTCCCATTATTAGTGCTCATACAATATCTCACGTACCATGGATATATCTTGAGAATAAGTTGTGGGTATATTATTACCAAAATATTGAAATAAACACAATCGATTCCTCGGCTAGCGAGGGGAATCCCCGTTGAGTCACACAAGCACCCACACGCGCCTTGAAAGAGGCAGCAAATCAGGTTCATGATAAACA
>CAIIXF020000804.1:0-51000 GCA_903813345.2 Owenia fusiformis
TGTAGCTAGCGTAGCCACAGCATGCATGTTCCTTAGGTTTCCTCTATACACTATGTAGTAGCGTACCAAGTGTAGCTAGTGGAGCCACTGAATGCATGCTCCTAGGCTTACATCCAGACTCTGTGTAGCAGCGTAGTCGTTGTAGCTATCGTAGCCACTGAAGGCCTGCTCCTAGGGTTACATCCAGACCCTGTGTAGCAGCGTAGCGAGTGTAGCTAGCGTAGCCACAGCATGCATGTTCCTTAGGTTTCCTCTATACACTATGTAGTAGCGTACCCAGTGTAGCTAGCGGAGCCACTGAATGCATGCTCCTAGGCTTACATCCAGACCCTGTGTAGCAGCGTAGCGAGTGTAGCTAGCGTAGCCACTGAAGGCCTGCTCCTAGGCTTACATCCAGACCCTGTGTAGCAGCGTAGTCATTGTAGCTAGCGTAGCCACTGAAGGCCTACTCCTAGGGTTACATCCAGACCCTGTGTAGCAGCGTAGTCATTGTAGCTAGCGTAGCCACTGAAGGCCTACTCCTAGGGTTACATCCAGACCAGACCCTGTGTAGCAGCGTAGTGAGTGTAGCTAGCGTAGCCACAGCATGCATGTTCCTTAGGTTTCCTCTATACACTATGTAGTAGCGTACCCAGTGTAGCTAGCGGAGCCACTGAATGCATGCTCCTAGGCTTACATCCAGACCCTGTGTAGCAGCGTAGCGAGTGTAGCTAGCGTAGCCACAGCATGCATGTTCCTTAGGTTTCCTCTATACACTATGTAGTAGCGTACCCAGTGTAGCTCGCGGAGCCACTGAATGCATGCTCCTAGGCTTACATCCAGACTCTGTGTAGCAGCGTAGTCGTTGTAGCTAGCGTAGCCACTGAAGGCCTGCTCCTAGGGTTACATCCAGACCCTGTGTAGCAGCGTAGCGAGTGTAGCTAGCGTAGCCACAGCATGCATGTTCCTTAGGTTTCCTCTATACACTATGTAGTAGCGTACCCAGTGTAGCTAGCGGAGCCACTGAATGCATGCTCCTAGGCTTACATCCAGACCCTGTGTAGCAGCGTAGCGAGTGTAGCTAGCGTAGCCAAGCATGCATGTTCCTTAGGTTTCCTCTATCCACTATGTAGTAGCGTACCCAGTGTAGCTAGCGGAGCCACTGAATGCATGCTCCTAGGCTAACATCCAGACCCTGTGTAGCAGCGTACCCAGTGTAGCTAGCGGAGCCACTGAATGCATGCTCCTAGGCTTACATCCAGACCCTGTGTAGCAGCGTAGTCATTGTAGCTAGCGTAGCCACTTAAGGCCTGCTCCTAGGGTTACATCCAGACCCTGTGTAGCAGCGTAGCGAGTGTAGCTAGCGTAGCCACAGCATGCATGTTCCTTAGGTTTCCTCTATACACTATGTAGTAGCGTACCCAGTGTAGCTAGCGGAGCCACTGAATGCATGCTCCTAGGCTTACATCCAGACCCTGTGTAGCAGCGTAGTGAGTGTAGCTAGCGTAGCCACAGCATGCATGTTCCTTAGGTTTCCTCTATACACTATGTAGTAGCGTACCCAGTGTAGCTAGCGTAGCCACAGCATGCATGTTCCTTAGGTTTCCTCTATACACTATGTAGTAGCGCACCCAGTGTAGCTAGCGTTGCCACTGAAGGCCTGCTCCTAGGGTTACATCCAGACCCTGTGTAGCAGCGTAGCGAGTGTAGCTAGCGTAGCCACTGAAGGCCTGCTCCTAGGGTTACATCCAGACCCTGTGTAGCAGCGTAGCGAGTGTAGCTAGCGTAGCCGCAGCATGCATGTTCCTTAGGTTTCCTCTATACACTATGTAGTAGCGTACCCAGTGTAGCTAGCGGAGCCACTGAATGCATGCTCCTAGGCTTACATCCAGACCCTGTGTAGCAGCGTACCCAGTGTAGCTAGCGGAGCCACTTAATGCATGCTCCTAGGCTTACATCCAGACCCTGTGTTGCAGTGTCGCGAGTGTAGCTAGCGTAGCCACAGCATGCATGTTCCTTAGGTTTCCTCTATACACTATGTAGTAGCGTACCCAGTGTAGCTAGCGGAGCCACTGAATGCATGCTCCTAGGCTTACATCCAGACCCTGTGTAGCAGCGTAGCGAGTGTAGCTAGCGTAGCCACTGAAGGCATGCTCCTAGGGTTACATCCAGACCCTGTGTAGCAGCGTAGCGAGTGTAGCTAGCGTAGCCACAGCATGCATGTTCCTTAGGTTTCCTCTATACACTATGTAGTAGCGTACCCAGTGTAGCTAGCGGAGCCACTGAATGCATGCTCCTAGGCTTACATCCAGACCCTGTGTAGCAGCGTAGCGAGTGTAGCTAGCGTAGCCACAGCATGCATGTTCCTTAGGTTTCCTCTATACACTATGTAGTAGCGTACCCAGTGTAGCTAGTGGAGCCACTGAATGCATGCTCCTAGGCTTACATCCAGACTCTGTGTAGCAGCGTAGTCGTTGTAGCTATCGTAGCCACTGAAGGCCTGCTCCTAGGGTTACATCCAGACCCTGTGTAGCAGCGTAGCGAGTGTAGCTAGCGTAGCCACAGCATGCATGTTCCTTAGGTTTCCTCTATACACTATGTAGTAGCGTACCCAGTGTAGCTAGCGGAGCCACTGAATGCATGCTCCTAGGCTTACATCCAGACTCTGTGTAGCAGCGTAGCGAGTGTAGCTAGCGGAGCCACTGAATGCATGCTCCTAGGGTTACATCCAGACCCTGTGTAGCAGCGTAGCGAGTGTAGCTAGCGTAGCCACTGAAGGCCTGCTCCTAGGCTTACATCCAGACCCTGTGTAGCAGCGTAGTCATTGTAGCTAGCGTAGCCACTGAAGGCCTACTCCTAGGGTTACATCCAGACCCTGTGTAGCAGCGTAGTCATTGTAGCTAGCGTAGCCACTGAAGGCCTACTCCTAGGGTTACATCCAGACCAGACCCTGTGTAGCAGCGTAGTGAGTGTAGCTAGCGTAGCCACAGCATGCATGTTCCTTAGGTTTCCTCTATACACTATGTAGTAGCGTAGCGAGTGTAGCTAGCGTAGCCACTGAATGCATGCTCCTAGGCTTACATCCAGACCCTGTGTAGCAGCGTAGCGAGTGTAGCTAGCGTAGCCACAGCATGCATGTTCCTTAGGTTTCCTCTATACACTATGTAGTAGCGTACCCAGTGTAGCTAGCGTACCCACAGCATGCATGTTCCTTAGGTTTCCTCTATACACTATGTAGTAGCGCACCCAGTGTAGCTAGCGTTGCCACTGAAGGCCTGCTCCTAGGGTTACATCCAGACCCTGTGTAGCAGCGTAGCGAGTGTAGCTAGCGTAGCCACTGAAGGCCTGCTCCTAGGGTTACATCCAGACCCTGTGTAGCAGCGTAGCGAGTGTAGCTAGCGTAGCCGCAGCATGCATGTTCCTTAGGTTTCCTCTATACACTATGTAGTAGCGTACCCAGTGTAGCTAGCGGAGCCACTGAATGCATGCTCCTAGGCTTACATCCAGACCCTGTGTAGCAGCGTACCCAGTGTAGCTAGCGGAGCCACTTAATGCATGCTCCTAGGCTTACATCCAGACCCTGTGTAGCAGCGTAGCGAGTGTAGCTAGCGTAGCCGCAGCATGCATGTTCCTTAGGTTTCCTCTATACACTATGTAGTAGCGTACCCAGTGTAGCTAGCGGAGCCACTGAATGCATGCTCCTAGGCTTACATCCAGACCCTGTGTAGCAGCGTTGTCATTGTAGCTAGCGTAGCCACTGAAGGCCTACTCCTAGGGTTACATCCAGACCCTGTGTAGCAGTGTAGCGAGTGTAGCTAGCGTAGCCACTGAAGGCCTGCTCCTAGGCTTACATCCAGACCCTGTGTAGCAGCGTAGTCATTGTAGCTAGCGTAGCCACTGAAGGCCTACTCCTAGGGTTACATCCAGACCAGACCCTGTGTAGCAGCGTAGTGAGTGTAGCTAGCGTAGCCACAGCATGCATGTTCCTTAGGTTTCCTCTATACACTATGTAGTAGCGTACCCAGTGTAGCTAGCGGAGCCACTGAATGCATGCTCCTAGGCTTACATCCAGACCCTGTGTAGCAGCGTAGTCATTGTAGCTAGCGTAGCCACTTAAGGCCTGCTCCTAGGGTTACATCCAGACCCTGTGTAGCAGCGTAGCGAGTGTAGCTAGCGTAGCCGCAGCATGCATGTTCCTTAGGTTTCCTCTATACACTATGTAGTAGCGTACCCAGTGTAGCTAGCGTAGCCACAGCATGCATGTTCCTGAGGTTTCCTCTATACACTATGTAGTAGCGTACCCAGTGTAGCTAGCGTAGCCACTGAAGGCATGCTCCTAGGGTTACATCCAGACCCTGTGTAGCAGCGTAGTCATTGTAGCTAGCGTAGCCACTGAAGGCCTACTCCTAGGGTTACATCCAGACCAGACCCTGTGTAGCAGCGTAGTGAGTGTAGCTAGCGTAGCCACAGCATGCATGTTCCTTAGGTTTCCTCTATACACTATGTAGTAGCGTACCCAGTGTAGCTAGCGTAGCCACTGAAGGCATGCTCCTAGGGTTACATCCAGACCCTGTGTAGCAGCGTAGCGAGTGTAGCTAGCGTAGCCACAGCATGCATGTTCCTTAGGTTTCCTCTATACACTATGTAGTAGCGTACCCAGTGTAGCTAGCGTAGCCACTGAAGGCATGCTCCTAGGGTTACATCCAGACCCTGTGTAGCAGCGTAGCGAGTGTAGCTAGCGTAGCCACAGCATGCATGTTCCTTAGGTTTCCTCTGTACACTATGTAGTAGCGTACCCAGTGTACCTAGCGGAGCCACTGAATGCATGCTCCTAGGCTTACATCCAGACCCTGTGTAGCAGCGTAGTCATTGTAGCTAGCGTAGCCACTGAAGGCCTACTCCTAGGGTTACATCCAGACCCTGTGTAGCAGCGTAGCGAGTGTAGCTAGCGTAGCCACTGAAGGCCTGCTCCTAGGCTTACATCCAGACCCTGTGTAGCAGCGTAGTCATTGTAGCTAGCGTAGCCACTGAAGGCCTACTCCTAGGGTTACATCCAGACCAGACCCTGTGTAGCAGCGTAGTGAGTGTAGCTAGCGTAGCCACAGCATGCATGTTCCTTAGGTTTCCTCTATACACTATGTAGTAGCGTACCCAGTGTAGCTAGCGGAGCCACTGAATGCATGCTCCTAGGCTTACATCCAGACCCTGTGTAGCAGCGTAGCGAGTGTAGCTAGCGTAGCCGCAGCATGCATGTTCCTTAGGTTTCCTCTATACACTATGTAGTAGCGTACCCAGTGTAGCTAGCGTAGCCACAGCATGCATGTTCCTTAGGTTTCCTCTATACACTATGTAGTAGCGTACCCAGTGTAGCTAGCGTAGCCACTGAAGGCCTGCTCCTAGGGTTACATCCAGACCCTGTGTAGCAGCGTAGTCATTGTAGCTAGCGTAGCCACTGAAGGCCTACTCCTAGGGTTACATCCAGACCAGACCCTGTGTAGCAGCGTAGTCATTGTAGCTAGCGTAGCCACTGAAGGCCTACTCCTAGGGTTACATCCAGACCCTGTGTAGCAGCGTAGCGAGTGTAGCTAGCGTAGCCACTGAAGGCCTGCTCCTAGGCTTACATCCAGACCCTGTGTAGCAGCGTAGTCATTGTAGCTAGCGTAGCCACTGAAGGCCTTCTCCTAGGGTTACATCCAGACCCTGTGTAGCAGCGTAGTCATTGTAGCTAGCGTAGCCACTGAAAGCCTGCTCCTAGGGTTACATCCAGACCCTGTGTAGCAGCGTAGTCATTGTAGCTAGCGTAGCCACTGAATGCATGCTCCTAGGGTTACATCCAGACCCTGTGTAGCAGCGTAGCGAGTGTAGCTAGCGTAGCCGCAGCATGCATGTTCCTTAGGTTTCCTCTATACACTATGTAGTAGCGTACCCAGTGTAGCTAGCGTAGCCACAGCATGCATGTTCCTTAGGTTTCCTCTATACACTATGTAGTAGCGTACCCAGTGTAGCTAGCGGAGCCACTGAATGCATGCTCCTAGGCTTACATCCAGACCCTGTGTAGCAGCGTAGTCATTGTAGCTAGCGTAGCCACTGAAGGCCTTCTCCTAGGGTTACATCCAGACCCTGTGTAGCAGCGTAGCGAGTGTAGCTAGCGTAGCCGCAGCATGCATGTTCCTTAGGTTTCCTCTATACACTATGTAGTAGCGTACCCAGTGTAGCTAGCGTAGCCACAGCATGCATGTTCCTGAGGTTTCCTCTATACACTATGTAGTAGCGTACCCAGTGTAGCTAGCGTAGCCACTGAAGGCATGCTCCTAGGGTTACATCCAGACCCTGTGTAGCAGCGTAGTCATTGTAGCTAGCGTAGCCACTGAAGGCCTACTCCTAGGGTTACATCCAGACCAGACCCTGTGTAGCAGCGTAGTGAGTGTAGCTAGCGTAGCCACAGCATGCATGTTCCTTAGGTTTCCTCTATACACTATGTAGTAGCGTACCCAGTGTAGCTAGCGGAGCCACTGAATGCATGCTCCTAGGCTTACATCCAGACCCTGTGTAGCAGCGTAGCGAGTGTAGCTAGCGTAGCCGCAGCATGCATGTTCCTTAGGTTTCCTCTATACACTATGTAGTAGCGTACCCAGTGTAGCTAGCGTAGCCACAGCATGCATGTTCCTTAGGTTTCCTCTATACACTATGTAGTAGCGTACCCAGTGTAGCTAGCGTAGCCACTGAAGGCATGCTCCTAGGGTTACATCCAGACCCTGTGTAGCAGCGTAGTCATTGTAGCTAGCGTAGCCACTGAAGGCCTACTCCTAGGGTTACATCCAGACCAGACCCTGTGTAGCAGCGTAGTCATTGTAGCTAGCGTAGCCACTGAAGGCCTACTCCTAGGGTTACATCCAGACCCTGTGTAGCAGCGTAGCGAGTGTAGCTAGCGTAGCCACTGAAGGCCTGCTCCTAGGCTTACATCCAGACCCTGTGTAGCAGCGTAGTCATTGTAGCTAGCGTAGCCACTGAAGGCCTTCTCCTAGGGTTACATCCAGACCCTGTGTAGCAGCGTTGTCATTGTAGCTAGCGTAGGCACTGAATGCATGCTCCTAGGGTTACATCCAGATCCTGTGTAGCAGCGTAGCTAGTGTAGCTAGCGTAGCCACAGCATGCATGTTCCTTATGTTTCCTCTATACACTATGTAGTAGCGTACCCAGTGTAGCTAGCGGAGCCACTGAATGCCAACTCGTAGGCTTACATCCAGACCCTGTGTAGCAGCGTAGCGAGTGTAGCTAGCGTAGCCAAAGCATGCATGTTCCTTAGGTTTCCTCTATACACTATGTAGTAGCGTACCCAGTGTAGCTAGCGGAGCCACTGAATGCATGCTCCTAGGGTTACATCCAGACCCTGTGTAGCAGCGTAGCGAGTGTAGCTAGCGTAGCCAAAGCATGCATGTTCCTTAGGTTTCCTCTATACACTATGTAGTAGCGTACCCAGTGTAGCTAGCGGAGCCACTGAATGCATGCTCCTAGGGTTACATCCAGACCCTGTGTAGCAGCGTAGCGAGTGTAGCTAGCGTAGCCACAGCATGCATGTTCCTTAGGTTTCCTCTATACACTATGTAGTAGCGTACCCAGTGTAGCTAGCGGAGCCACTGAATGCATGCTCCTAGGGTTACATCCAGACCCTGTGTAGCAGCGTAGCGAGTGTAGCTAGCGTAGCCGCAGCATGCATGTTCCTTAGGTTTCCTCTATACACTATGTAGTAGCGTACCCAGTGTAGCTAGCGGAGCCACTGAATGCATGCTCCTAGGCTTACATCCAGACCCTGTGTAGCTGCGTAGCGAGTGTAGCTACCGTAGCCACAGCATGCATGTTCCTTAGGTTTCCTCTATACACTATGTAGTAGCGTACCCAGTGTAGCTAGCGGAGCCACTGAATGCATGCTCCTAGGGTTACATCCAGACCCTGTGTAGCAGCGTAGTCATTGTAGCTAGCGTAGCCACTGAAGGCCTGCTCCTAGGGTTACATCCAGACCCTGTGTAGCAGCGTAGCGAGTGTAGCTAGCGTAGCCACAGCATGCATGTTCCTTAGGTTTCCTCTATACACTATGTAGTAGCGTACCCAGTGTAGCTAGCGGAGCCACTGAAGGCATGCTCCTAGGCTAACATCCAGACCCTGTGTAGCAGCGTACCCAGTGTAGCTAGCGGAGCCACTAAATGCATGCTCCTAGGCTTACATCCAGACCCTGTGTAGCAGCGTAGTCATTGTAGCTAGCGTAGCCACTGAAGGCCTACTCCTAGGGTTACATCCAGACCCTGTGTAGCAGCGTAGTCATTGTAGCTAGCGTAGCCACTGAAGGCCTACTCCTAGGGTTACATCCAGACCAGACCCTGTGTAGCAGCGTAGTGAGTGTAGCTAGCGTAGCCGCAGCATGCATGTTCCTTAGGTTTCCTCTATACACTATGTAGTAGCGTACCCAGTGTAGCTAGCGTAGCCACAGCATGCATGTTCCTTAGGTTTCCTCTATACACTATGTAGTAGCGTACCCAGTGTAGCTAGCGTAGCCACTGAAGGCCTGCTCCTAGGGTTACATCCAGACCCTGTGTAGCAGCGTAGTCATTGTAGCTAGCGTAGCCACTGAAGGCCTACTCCTAGGGTTACATCCAGACCAGACCCTGTGTAGCAGCGTAGCGAGTGTAGCTAGCGTAGCCACAGCATGCATGTTCCTTAGGTTTCCTCTATACACTATGTAGTAGCGTACCCAGTGTACCTAGCGGAGCCACTGAATGCATGCTCCTAGGCTTACATCCAGACCCTGTGTAGCAGCGTAGTCATTGTAGCTAGCGTAGCCACTGAAGGCCTACTCCTAGGGTTACATCCAGACCCTGTGTAGCAGCGTAGCGAGTGTAGCTAGCGTAGCCACTGAAGGCCTGCTCCTAGGCTTACATCCAGACCCTGTGTAGCAGCGTAGTCATTGTAGCTAGCGTAGCCACTGAAGGCCTACTCCTAGGGTTACATCCAGACCAGACCCTGTGTAGCAGCGTAGTGAGTGTAGCTAGCGTAGCTACAGCATGCATGTTCCTTAGGTTTCCTCTATACACTATGTAGTAGCGTACCCAGTGTAGCTAGCGGAGCCACTGAATGCATGCTCCTAGGCTTACATCCAGACCCTGTGTAGCAGCGTAGCGAGTGTAGCTAGCGTAGCCGCAGCATGCATGTTCCTTAGGTTTCCTCTATACACTATGTAGTAGCGTACCCAGTGTAGCTAGCGTAGCCACAGCATGCATGTTCCTTAGGTTTCCTCTATACACTATGTAGTAGCGTACCCAGTGTAGCTAGCGTAGCCACTGAAGGCATGCTCCTAGGGTTACATCCAGACCCTGTGTAGCAGCGTAGCGAGTGTAGCTAGCGTAGCCGCAGCATGCATGTTCCTTAGGTTTCCTCTATACACTATGTAGTAGCGTACCCAGTGTAGCTAGCGTAGCCACAGCATGCATGTTCCTTAGGTTTCCTCTATACACTATGTAGTAGCGTACCCAGTGTAGCTAGCGTAGCCACTGAAGGCATGCTCCTAGGGTTACATCCAGACCCTGTGTAGCAGCGTAGCGAGTGTAGCTAGCGTAGCCACAGCATGCATGTTCCTTAGGTTTCCTCTATACACTATGTAGTAGCGTACCCAGTGTACCTAGCGGAGCCACTGAATGCATGCTCCTAGGCTTACATCCAGACCCTGTGTAGCAGCGTAGTCATTGTAGCTAGCGTAGCCACTGAAGGCCTACTCCTAGGGTTACATCCAGACCCTGTGTAGCAGCGTAGCGAGTGTAGCTAGCGTAGCCAATGAAGGCCTGCTCCTAGGCTTACATCCAGACCCTGTGTAGCAGCGTAGCGAGTGTAGCTAGCGTAGCCAAGCATGCATGTTCCTTAGGTTTCTTCTATCCACTATGTAGTAGCGTACCCAGTGTAGCTAGCGGAGCCACTGAATGCATGCTCCTAGGCTAACATCCAGACCCTGTGTAGCAGCGTACCCAGTGTAGCTAGCGGAGCCACTGAATGCATGCTCCTAGGCTTACATCCAGACCCTGTGTAGCAGCGTAGTCATTGTAGCTAGCGTAGCCACTTAAGGCCTGCTCCTAGGGTTACATCCAGACCCTGTGTAGCAGCGTAGCGAGTGTAGCTAGCGTAGCCACAGCATGCATGTTCCTTAGGTTTCCTCTATACACTATGTAGTAGCGTACCCAGTGTAGCTAGCGGAGCCACTGAATGCATGCTCCTAGGCTTACATCCAGACCCTGTGTAGCAGCGTAGTGAGTGTAGCTAGCGTAGCCACAGCATGCATGTTCCTTAGGTTTCCTCTATACACTATGTAGTAGCGTACCCAGTGTAGCTAGCGTAGCCACAGCATGCATGTTCCTTAGGTTTCCTCTATACACTATGTAGTAGCGCACCCAGTGTAGCTAGCGTTGCCACTGAAGGCCTGCTCCTAGGGTTACATCCAGACCCTGTGTAGCAGCGTAGCGAGTGTAGCTAGCGTAGCCACTGAAGGCCTGCTCCTAGGGTTACATCCAGACCCTGTGTAGCAGCGTAGCGAGTGTAGCTAGCGTAGCCGCAGCATGCATGTTCCTTAGGTTTCCTCTATACACTATGTAGTAGCGTACCCAGTGTAGCTAGCGGAGCCACTGAATGCATGCTCCTAGGCTTACATCCAGACCCTGTGTAGCAGCGTACCCAGTGTAGCTAGCGGAGCCACTTAATGCATGCTCCTAGGCTTACATCCAGACCCTGTGTTGCAGTGTCGCGAGTGTAGCTAGCGTAGCCACAGCATGCATGTTCCTTAGGTTTCCTCTATACACTATGTAGTAGCGTACCCAGTGTAGCTAGCGGAGCCACTGAATGCATGCTCCTAGGCTTACATCCAGACCCTGTGTAGCAGCGTAGCGAGTGTAGCTAGCGTAGCCACAGCATGCATGTTCCTTAGGTTTCCTCTATACACTATGTAGTAGCGTACCCAGTGTAGCTAGCGGAGCCACTGAATGCATGCTCCTAGGCTTACATCCAGACCCTGTGTAGCAGCGTAGCGAGTGTAGCTAGCGTAGCCACAGCATGCATGTTCCTTAGGTTTCCTCTATACACTATGTAGTAGCGTACCCAGTGTAGCTAGCGGAGCCACTGAATGCATGCTCCTAGGCTTACATCCAGACCCTGTGTAGCAGCGTAGCGAGTGTAGCTAGCGTAGCCAAGCATGCATGTTCCTTAGGTTTCCTCTATCCACTATGTAGTAGCGTACCCAGTGTAGCTAGCGGAGCCACTGAATGCATGCTCCTAGGCTAACATCCAGACCCTGTGTAGCAGCGTACCCAGTGTAGCTAGCGGAGCCACTGAATGCATGCTCCTAGGCTTACATCCAGACCCTGTGTAGCAGCGTAGTCATTGTAGCTAGCGTAGCCACTTAAGGCCTGCTCCTAGGGTTACATCCAGACCCTGTGTAGCAGCGTAGCGAGTGTAGCTAGCGTAGCCACAGCATGCATGTTCCTTAGGTTTCCTCTATACACTATGTAGTAGCGTACCCAGTGTAGCTAGCGGAGCCACTGAATGCATGCTCCTAGGCTTACATCCAGACCCTGTGTAGCAGCGTAGTGAGTGTAGCTAGCGTAGCCACAGCATGCATGTTCCTTAGGTTTCCTCTATACACTATGTAGTAGCGTACCCAGTGTAGCTAGCGTAGCCACAGCATGCATGTTCCTTAGGTTTCCTCTATACACTATGTAGTAGCGCACCCAGTGTAGCTAGCGTTGCCACTGAAGGCCTGCTCCTAGGGTTACATCCAGACCCTGTGTAGCAGCGTAGCGAGTGTAGCTAGCGTAGCCACTGAAGGCCTGCTCCTAGGGTTACATCCAGACCCTGTGTAGCAGCGTAGCGAGTGTAGCTAGCGTAGCCGCAGCATGCATGTTCCTTAGGTTTCCTCTATACACTATGTAGTAGCGTACCCAGTGTAGCTAGCGGAGCCACTGAATGCATGCTCCTAGGCTTACATCCAGACCCTGTGTAGCAGCGTACCCAGTGTAGCTAGCGGAGCCACTTAATGCATGCTCCTAGGCTTACATCCAGACCCTGTGTTGCAGTGTCGCGAGTGTAGCTAGCGTAGCCACAGCATGCATGTTCCTTAGGTTTCCTCTATACACTATGTAGTAGCGTACCCAGTGTAGCTAGCGGAGCCACTGAATGCATGCTCCTAGGCTTACATCCAGACCCTGTGTAGCAGCGTAGCGAGTGTAGCTAGCGTAGCCACTGAAGGCATGCTCCTAGGGTTACATCCAGACCCTGTGTAGCAGCGTAGCGAGTGTAGCTAGCGTAGCCACAGCATGCATGTTCCTTAGGTTTCCTCTATACACTATGTAGTAGCGTACCCAGTGTAGCTAGCGGAGCCACTGAATGCATGCTCCTAGGCTTACATCCAGACCCTGTGTAGCAGCGTAGCGAGTGTAGCTAGCGTAGCCACAGCATGCATGTTCCTTAGGTTTCCTCTATACACTATGTAGTAGCGTACCCAGTGTAGCTAGTGGAGCCACTGAATGCATGCTCCTAGGCTTACATCCAGACTCTGTGTAGCAGCGTAGTCGTTGTAGCTATCGTAGCCACTGAAGGCCTGCTCCTAGGGTTACATCCAGACCCTGTGTAGCAGCGTAGCGAGTGTAGCTAGCGTAGCCACAGCATGCATGTTCCTTAGGTTTCCTCTATACACTATGTAGTAGCGTACCCAGTGTAGCTAGCGGAGCCACTGAATGCATGCTCCTAGGCTTACATCCAGACTCTGTGTAGCAGCGTAGCGAGTGTAGCTAGCGGAGCCACTGAATGCATGCTCCTAGGGTTACATCCAGACCCTGTGTAGCAGCGTAGCGAGTGTAGCTAGCGTAGCCACTGAAGGCCTGCTCCTAGGCTTACATCCAGACCCTGTGTAGCAGCGTAGTCATTGTAGCTAGCGTAGCCACTGAAGGCCTACTCCTAGGGTTACATCCAGACCCTGTGTAGCAGCGTAGTCATTGTAGCTAGCGTAGCCACTGAAGGCCTACTCCTAGGGTTACATCCAGACCAGACCCTGTGTAGCAGCGTAGTGAGTGTAGCTAGCGTAGCCACAGCATGCATGTTCCTTAGGTTTCCTCTATACACTATGTAGTAGCGTAGCGAGTGTAGCTAGCGTAGCCACTGAATGCATGCTCCTAGGCTTACATCCAGACCCTGTGTAGCAGCGTAGCGAGTGTAGCTAGCGTAGCCACAGCATGCATGTTCCTTAGGTTTCCTCTATACACTATGTAGTAGCGTACCCAGTGTAGCTAGCGTACCCACAGCATGCATGTTCCTTAGGTTTCCTCTATACACTATGTAGTAGCGCACCCAGTGTAGCTAGCGTTGCCACTGAAGGCCTGCTCCTAGGGTTACATCCAGACCCTGTGTAGCAGCGTAGCGAGTGTAGCTAGCGTAGCCACTGAAGGCCTGCTCCTAGGGTTACATCCAGACCCTGTGTAGCAGCGTAGCGAGTGTAGCTAGCGTAGCCGCAGCATGCATGTTCCTTAGGTTTCCTCTATACACTATGTAGTAGCGTACCCAGTGTAGCTAGCGGAGCCACTGAATGCATGCTCCTAGGCTTACATCCAGACCCTGTGTAGCAGCGTACCCAGTGTAGCTAGCGGAGCCACTTAATGCATGCTCCTAGGCTTACATCCAGACCCTGTGTAGCAGCGTAGCGAGTGTAGCTAGCGTAGCCGCAGCATGCATGTTCCTTAGGTTTCCTCTATACACTATGTAGTAGCGTACCCAGTGTAGCTAGCGGAGCCACTGAATGCATGCTCCTAGGCTTACATCCAGACCCTGTGTAGCAGCGTTGTCATTGTAGCTAGCGTAGCCACTGAAGGCCTACTCCTAGGGTTACATCCAGACCCTGTGTAGCAGTGTAGCGAGTGTAGCTAGCGTAGCCACTGAAGGCCTGCTCCTAGGCTTACATCCAGACCCTGTGTAGCAGCGTAGTCATTGTAGCTAGCGTAGCCACTGAAGGCCTACTCCTAGGGTTACATCCAGACCAGACCCTGTGTAGCAGCGTAGTGAGTGTAGCTAGCGTAGCCACAGCATGCATGTTCCTTAGGTTTCCTCTATACACTATGTAGTAGCGTACCCAGTGTAGCTAGCGGAGCCACTGAATGCATGCTCCTAGGCTTACATCCAGACCCTGTGTAGCAGCGTAGTCATTGTAGCTAGCGTAGCCACTTAAGGCCTGCTCCTAGGGTTACATCCAGACCCTGTGTAGCAGCGTAGCGAGTGTAGCTAGCGTAGCCGCAGCATGCATGTTCCTTAGGTTTCCTCTATACACTATGTAGTAGCGTACCCAGTGTAGCTAGCGTAGCCACAGCATGCATGTTCCTGAGGTTTCCTCTATACACTATGTAGTAGCGTACCCAGTGTAGCTAGCGTAGCCACTGAAGGCATGCTCCTAGGGTTACATCCAGACCCTGTGTAGCAGCGTAGTCATTGTAGCTAGCGTAGCCACTGAAGGCCTACTCCTAGGGTTACATCCAGACCAGACCCTGTGTAGCAGCGTAGTGAGTGTAGCTAGCGTAGCCACAGCATGCATGTTCCTTAGGTTTCCTCTATACACTATGTAGTAGCGTACCCAGTGTAGCTAGCGTAGCCACTGAAGGCATGCTCCTAGGGTTACATCCAGACCCTGTGTAGCAGCGTAGCGAGTGTAGCTAGCGTAGCCACAGCATGCATGTTCCTTAGGTTTCCTCTATACACTATGTAGTAGCGTACCCAGTGTAGCTAGCGTAGCCACTGAAGGCATGCTCCTAGGGTTACATCCAGACCCTGTGTAGCAGCGTAGCGAGTGTAGCTAGCGTAGCCACAGCATGCATGTTCCTTAGGTTTCCTCTGTACACTATGTAGTAGCGTACCCAGTGTACCTAGCGGAGCCACTGAATGCATGCTCCTAGGCTTACATCCAGACCCTGTGTAGCAGCGTAGTCATTGTAGCTAGCGTAGCCACTGAAGGCCTACTCCTAGGGTTACATCCAGACCCTGTGTAGCAGCGTAGCGAGTGTAGCTAGCGTAGCCACTGAAGGCCTGCTCCTAGGCTTACATCCAGACCCTGTGTAGCAGCGTAGTCATTGTAGCTAGCGTAGCCACTGAAGGCCTACTCCTAGGGTTACATCCAGACCAGACCCTGTGTAGCAGCGTAGTGAGTGTAGCTAGCGTAGCCACAGCATGCATGTTCCTTAGGTTTCCTCTATACACTATGTAGTAGCGTACCCAGTGTAGCTAGCGGAGCCACTGAATGCATGCTCCTAGGCTTACATCCAGACCCTGTGTAGCAGCGTAGCGAGTGTAGCTAGCGTAGCCGCAGCATGCATGTTCCTTAGGTTTCCTCTATACACTATGTAGTAGCGTACCCAGTGTAGCTAGCGTAGCCACAGCATGCATGTTCCTTAGGTTTCCTCTATACACTATGTAGTAGCGTACCCAGTGTAGCTAGCGTAGCCACTGAAGGCCTGCTCCTAGGGTTACATCCAGACCCTGTGTAGCAGCGTAGTCATTGTAGCTAGCGTAGCCACTGAAGGCCTACTCCTAGGGTTACATCCAGACCAGACCCTGTGTAGCAGCGTAGTCATTGTAGCTAGCGTAGCCACTGAAGGCCTACTCCTAGGGTTACATCCAGACCCTGTGTAGCAGCGTAGCGAGTGTAGCTAGCGTAGCCACTGAAGGCCTGCTCCTAGGCTTACATCCAGACCCTGTGTAGCAGCGTAGTCATTGTAGCTAGCGTAGCCACTGAAGGCCTTCTCCTAGGGTTACATCCAGACCCTGTGTAGCAGCGTAGTCATTGTAGCTAGCGTAGCCACTGAAAGCCTGCTCCTAGGGTTACATCCAGACCCTGTGTAGCAGCGTAGTCATTGTAGCTAGCGTAGCCACTGAATGCATGCTCCTAGGGTTACATCCAGACCCTGTGTAGCAGCGTAGCGAGTGTAGCTAGCGTAGCCGCAGCATGCATGTTCCTTAGGTTTCCTCTATACACTATGTAGTAGCGTACCCAGTGTAGCTAGCGTAGCCACAGCATGCATGTTCCTTAGGTTTCCTCTATACACTATGTAGTAGCGTACCCAGTGTAGCTAGCGGAGCCACTGAATGCATGCTCCTAGGCTTACATCCAGACCCTGTGTAGCAGCGTAGTCATTGTAGCTAGCGTAGCCACTGAAGGCCTTCTCCTAGGGTTACATCCAGACCCTGTGTAGCAGCGTAGCGAGTGTAGCTAGCGTAGCCGCAGCATGCATGTTCCTTAGGTTTCCTCTATACACTATGTAGTAGCGTACCCAGTGTAGCTAGCGTAGCCACAGCATGCATGTTCCTGAGGTTTCCTCTATACACTATGTAGTAGCGTACCCAGTGTAGCTAGCGTAGCCACTGAAGGCATGCTCCTAGGGTTACATCCAGACCCTGTGTAGCAGCGTAGTCATTGTAGCTAGCGTAGCCACTGAAGGCCTACTCCTAGGGTTACATCCAGACCAGACCCTGTGTAGCAGCGTAGTGAGTGTAGCTAGCGTAGCCACAGCATGCATGTTCCTTAGGTTTCCTCTATACACTATGTAGTAGCGTACCCAGTGTAGCTAGCGGAGCCACTGAATGCATGCTCCTAGGCTTACATCCAGACCCTGTGTAGCAGCGTAGCGAGTGTAGCTAGCGTAGCCGCAGCATGCATGTTCCTTAGGTTTCCTCTATACACTATGTAGTAGCGTACCCAGTGTAGCTAGCGTAGCCACAGCATGCATGTTCCTTAGGTTTCCTCTATACACTATGTAGTAGCGTACCCAGTGTAGCTAGCGTAGCCACTGAAGGCATGCTCCTAGGGTTACATCCAGACCCTGTGTAGCAGCGTAGTCATTGTAGCTAGCGTAGCCACTGAAGGCCTACTCCTAGGGTTACATCCAGACCAGACCCTGTGTAGCAGCGTAGTCATTGTAGCTAGCGTAGCCACTGAAGGCCTACTCCTAGGGTTACATCCAGACCCTGTGTAGCAGCGTAGCGAGTGTAGCTAGCGTAGCCACTGAAGGCCTGCTCCTAGGCTTACATCCAGACCCTGTGTAGCAGCGTAGTCATTGTAGCTAGCGTAGCCACTGAAGGCCTTCTCCTAGGGTTACATCCAGACCCTGTGTAGCAGCGTTGTCATTGTAGCTAGCGTAGGCACTGAATGCATGCTCCTAGGGTTACATCCAGATCCTGTGTAGCAGCGTAGCTAGTGTAGCTAGCGTAGCCACAGCATGCATGTTCCTTATGTTTCCTCTATACACTATGTAGTAGCGTACCCAGTGTAGCTAGCGGAGCCACTGAATGCCAACTCGTAGGCTTACATCCAGACCCTGTGTAGCAGCGTAGCGAGTGTAGCTAGCGTAGCCAAAGCATGCATGTTCCTTAGGTTTCCTCTATACACTATGTAGTAGCGTACCCAGTGTAGCTAGCGGAGCCACTGAATGCATGCTCCTAGGGTTACATCCAGACCCTGTGTAGCAGCGTAGCGAGTGTAGCTAGCGTAGCCAAAGCATGCATGTTCCTTAGGTTTCCTCTATACACTATGTAGTAGCGTACCCAGTGTAGCTAGCGGAGCCACTGAATGCATGCTCCTAGGGTTACATCCAGACCCTGTGTAGCAGCGTAGCGAGTGTAGCTAGCGTAGCCACAGCATGCATGTTCCTTAGGTTTCCTCTATACACTATGTAGTAGCGTACCCAGTGTAGCTAGCGGAGCCACTGAATGCATGCTCCTAGGGTTACATCCAGACCCTGTGTAGCAGCGTAGCGAGTGTAGCTAGCGTAGCCGCAGCATGCATGTTCCTTAGGTTTCCTCTATACACTATGTAGTAGCGTACCCAGTGTAGCTAGCGGAGCCACTGAATGCATGCTCCTAGGCTTACATCCAGACCCTGTGTAGCTGCGTAGCGAGTGTAGCTACCGTAGCCACAGCATGCATGTTCCTTAGGTTTCCTCTATACACTATGTAGTAGCGTACCCAGTGTAGCTAGCGGAGCCACTGAATGCATGCTCCTAGGGTTACATCCAGACCCTGTGTAGCAGCGTAGTCATTGTAGCTAGCGTAGCCACTGAAGGCCTGCTCCTAGGGTTACATCCAGACCCTGTGTAGCAGCGTAGCGAGTGTAGCTAGCGTAGCCACAGCATGCATGTTCCTTAGGTTTCCTCTATACACTATGTAGTAGCGTACCCAGTGTAGCTAGCGGAGCCACTGAAGGCATGCTCCTAGGCTAACATCCAGACCCTGTGTAGCAGCGTACCCAGTGTAGCTAGCGGAGCCACTAAATGCATGCTCCTAGGCTTACATCCAGACCCTGTGTAGCAGCGTAGTCATTGTAGCTAGCGTAGCCACTGAAGGCCTACTCCTAGGGTTACATCCAGACCCTGTGTAGCAGCGTAGTCATTGTAGCTAGCGTAGCCACTGAAGGCCTACTCCTAGGGTTACATCCAGACCAGACCCTGTGTAGCAGCGTAGTGAGTGTAGCTAGCGTAGCCGCAGCATGCATGTTCCTTAGGTTTCCTCTATACACTATGTAGTAGCGTACCCAGTGTAGCTAGCGTAGCCACAGCATGCATGTTCCTTAGGTTTCCTCTATACACTATGTAGTAGCGTACCCAGTGTAGCTAGCGTAGCCACTGAAGGCCTGCTCCTAGGGTTACATCCAGACCCTGTGTAGCAGCGTAGTCATTGTAGCTAGCGTAGCCACTGAAGGCCTACTCCTAGGGTTACATCCAGACCAGACCCTGTGTAGCAGCGTAGCGAGTGTAGCTAGCGTAGCCACAGCATGCATGTTCCTTAGGTTTCCTCTATACACTATGTAGTAGCGTACCCAGTGTACCTAGCGGAGCCACTGAATGCATGCTCCTAGGCTTACATCCAGACCCTGTGTAGCAGCGTAGTCATTGTAGCTAGCGTAGCCACTGAAGGCCTACTCCTAGGGTTACATCCAGACCCTGTGTAGCAGCGTAGCGAGTGTAGCTAGCGTAGCCACTGAAGGCCTGCTCCTAGGCTTACATCCAGACCCTGTGTAGCAGCGTAGTCATTGTAGCTAGCGTAGCCACTGAAGGCCTACTCCTAGGGTTACATCCAGACCAGACCCTGTGTAGCAGCGTAGTGAGTGTAGCTAGCGTAGCTACAGCATGCATGTTCCTTAGGTTTCCTCTATACACTATGTAGTAGCGTACCCAGTGTAGCTAGCGGAGCCACTGAATGCATGCTCCTAGGCTTACATCCAGACCCTGTGTAGCAGCGTAGCGAGTGTAGCTAGCGTAGCCGCAGCATGCATGTTCCTTAGGTTTCCTCTATACACTATGTAGTAGCGTACCCAGTGTAGCTAGCGTAGCCACAGCATGCATGTTCCTTAGGTTTCCTCTATACACTATGTAGTAGCGTACCCAGTGTAGCTAGCGTAGCCACTGAAGGCATGCTCCTAGGGTTACATCCAGACCCTGTGTAGCAGCGTAGCGAGTGTAGCTAGCGTAGCCGCAGCATGCATGTTCCTTAGGTTTCCTCTATACACTATGTAGTAGCGTACCCAGTGTAGCTAGCGTAGCCACAGCATGCATGTTCCTTAGGTTTCCTCTATACACTATGTAGTAGCGTACCCAGTGTAGCTAGCGTAGCCACTGAAGGCATGCTCCTAGGGTTACATCCAGACCCTGTGTAGCAGCGTAGCGAGTGTAGCTAGCGTAGCCACAGCATGCATGTTCCTTAGGTTTCCTCTATACACTATGTAGTAGCGTACCCAGTGTACCTAGCGGAGCCACTGAATGCATGCTCCTAGGCTTACATCCAGACCCTGTGTAGCAGCGTAGTCATTGTAGCTAGCGTAGCCACTGAAGGCCTACTCCTAGGGTTACATCCAGACCCTGTGTAGCAGCGTAGCGAGTGTAGCTAGCGTAGCCAATGAAGGCCTGCTCCTAGGCTTACATCCAGACCCTGTGTAGCAGCGTAGCGAGTGTAGCTAGCGTAGCCAAGCATGCATGTTCCTTAGGTTTCTTCTATCCACTATGTAGTAGCGTACCCAGTGTAGCTAGCGGAGCCACTGAATGCATGCTCCTAGGCTAACATCCAGACCCTGTGTAGCAGCGTACCCAGTGTAGCTAGCGGAGCCACTGAATGCATGCTCCTAGGCTTACATCCAGACCCTGTGTAGCAGCGTAGTCATTGTAGCTAGCGTAGCCACTTAAGGCCTGCTCCTAGGGTTACATCCAGACCCTGTGTAGCAGCGTAGCGAGTGTAGCTAGCGTAGCCACAGCATGCATGTTCCTTAGGTTTCCTCTATACACTATGTAGTAGCGTACCCAGTGTAGCTAGCGGAGCCACTGAATGCATGCTCCTAGGCTTACATCCAGACCCTGTGTAGCAGCGTAGTGAGTGTAGCTAGCGTAGCCACAGCATGCATGTTCCTTAGGTTTCCTCTATACACTATGTAGTAGCGTACCCAGTGTAGCTAGCGTAGCCACAGCATGCATGTTCCTTAGGTTTCCTCTATACACTATGTAGTAGCGCACCCAGTGTAGCTAGCGTTGCCACTGAAGGCCTGCTCCTAGGGTTACATCCAGACCCTGTGTAGCAGCGTAGCGAGTGTAGCTAGCGTAGCCACTGAAGGCCTGCTCCTAGGGTTACATCCAGACCCTGTGTAGCAGCGTAGCGAGTGTAGCTAGCGTAGCCGCAGCATGCATGTTCCTTAGGTTTCCTCTATACACTATGTAGTAGCGTACCCAGTGTAGCTAGCGGAGCCACTGAATGCATGCTCCTAGGCTTACATCCAGACCCTGTGTAGCAGCGTACCCAGTGTAGCTAGCGGAGCCACTTAATGCATGCTCCTAGGCTTACATCCAGACCCTGTGTTGCAGTGTCGCGAGTGTAGCTAGCGTAGCCACAGCATGCATGTTCCTTAGGTTTCCTCTATACACTATGTAGTAGCGTACCCAGTGTAGCTAGCGGAGCCACTGAATGCATGCTCCTAGGCTTACATCCAGACCCTGTGTAGCAGCGTAGCGAGTGTAGCTAGCGTAGCCACAGCATGCATGTTCCTTAGGTTTCCTCTATACACTATGTAGTAGCGTACCCAGTGTAGCTAGCGGAGCCACTGAATGCATGCTCCTAGGCTTACATCCAGACCCTGTGTAGCAGCGTAGCGAGTGTAGCTAGCGTAGCCACAGCATGCATGTTCCTTAGGTTTCCTCTATACACTATGTAGTAGCGTACCCAGTGTAGCTAGTGGAGCCACTGAATGCATGCTCCTAGGCTTACATCCAGACTCTGTGTAGCAGCGTAGTCGTTGTAGCTATCGTAGCCACTGAAGGCCTGCTCCTAGGGTTACATCCAGACCCTGTGTAGCAGCGTAGCGAGTGTAGCTAGCGTAGCCACAGCATGCATGTTCCTTAGGTTTCCTCTATACACTATGTAGTAGCGTACCCAGTGTAGCTAGCGGAGCCACTGAATGCATGCTCCTAGGCTTACATCCAGACCCTGTGTAGCAGCGTAGCGAGTGTAGCTAGCGTAGCCACAGCATGCATGTTCCTTAGGTTTCCTCTATACACTATGTAGTAGCGTACCCAGTGTAGCTAGTGGAGCCACTGAATGCATGCTCCTAGGCTTACATCCAGACTCTGTGTAGCAGCGTAGTCGTTGTAGCTATCGTAGCCACTGAAGGCCTGCTCCTAGGGTTACATCCAGACCCTGTGTAGCAGCGTAGCGAGTGTAGCTAGCGTAGCCACAGCATGCATGTTCCTTAGGTTTCCTCTATACACTATGTAGTAGCGTACCCAGTGTAGCTAGCGGAGCCACTGAATGCATGCTCCTAGGCTTACATCCAGACTCTGTGTAGCAGCGTAGCGAGTGTAGCTAGCGGAGCCACTGAATGCATGCTCCTAGGGTTACATCCAGACCCTGTGTAGCAGCGTAGCGAGTGTAGCTAGCGTAGCCACTGAAGGCCTGCTCCTAGGCTTACATCCAGACCCTGTGTAGCAGCGTAGTCATTGTAGCTAGCGTAGCCACTGAAGGCCTACTCCTAGGGTTACATCCAGACCCTGTGTAGCAGCGTAGTCATTGTAGCTAGCGTAGCCACTGAAGGCCTACTCCTAGGGTTACATCCAGACCAGACCCTGTGTAGCAGCGTAGTGAGTGTAGCTAGCGTAGCCACAGCATGCATGTTCCTTAGGTTTCCTCTATACACTATGTAGTAGCGTAGCGAGTGTAGCTAGCGGAGCCACTGAATGCATGCTCCTAGGCTTACATCCAGACCCTGTGTAGCAGCGTAGCGAGTGTAGCTAGCGTAGCCACAGCATGCATGTTCCTTAGGTTTCCTCTATACACTATGTAGTAGCGTACCCAGTGTAGCTAGCGTACCCACAGCATGCATGTTCCTTAGGTTTCCTCTATACACTATGTAGTAGCGCACCCAGTGTAGCTAGCGTTGCCACTGAAGGCCTGCTCCTAGGGTTACATCCAGACCCTGTGTAGCAGCGTAGCGAGTGTAGCTAGCGTAGCCGCAGCATGCATGTTCCTTAGGTTTCCTCTATACACTATGTAGTAGCGTACCCAGTGTAGCTAGCGGAGCCACTGAATGCATGCTCCTAGGCTTACATCCAGACCCTGTGTAGCAGCGTACCCAGTGTAGCTAGCGGAGCCACTTAATGCATGCTCCTAGGCTTACATCCAGACCCTGTGTAGCAGCGTAGCGAGTGTAGCTAGCGTAGCCGCAGCATGCATGTTCCTTAGGTTTCCTCTATACACTATGTAGTAGCGTACCCAGTGTAGCTAGCGGAGCCACTGAATGCATGCTCCTAGGCTTACATCCAGACCCTGTGTAGCAGCGTTGTCATTGTAGCTAGCGTAGCCACTGAAGGCCTACTCCTAGGGTTACATCCAGACCCTGTGTAGCAGTGTAGCGAGTGTAGCTAGCGTAGCCACTGAAGGCCTGCTCCTAGGCTTACATCCAGACCCTGTGTAGCAGCGTAGTCATTGTAGCTAGCGTAGCCACTGAAGGCCTACTCCTAGGGTTACATCCAGACCAGACCCTGTGTAGCAGCGTAGTGAGTGTAGCTAGCGTAGCCACAGCATGCATGTTCCTTAGGTTTCCTCTATACACTATGTAGTAGCGTACCCAGTGTAGCTAGCGGAGCCACTGAATGCATGCTCCTAGGCTTACATCCAGACCCTGTGTAGCAGCGTAGTCATTGTAGCTAGCGTAGCCACTTAAGGCCTGCTCCTAGGGTTACATCCAGACCCTGTGTAGCAGCGTAGCGAGTGTAGCTAGCGTAGCCGCAGCATGCATGTTCCTTAGGTTTCCTCTATACACTATGTAGTAGCGTACCCAGTGTAGCTAGCGTAGCCACAGCATGCATGTTCCTGAGGTTTCCTCTATACACTATGTAGTAGCGTACCCAGTGTAGCTAGCGTAGCCACTGAAGGCATGCTCCTAGGGTTACATCCAGACCCTGTGTAGCAGCGTAGTCATTGTAGCTAGCGTAGCCACTGAAGGCCTACTCCTAGGGTTACATCCAGACCAGACCCTGTGTAGCAGCGTAGTGAGTGTAGCTAGCGTAGCCACAGCATGCATGTTCCTTAGGTTTCCTCTATACACTATGTAGTAGCGTACCCAGTGTAGCTAGCGTAGCCACTGAAGGCATGCTCCTAGGGTTACATCCAGACCCTGTGTAGCAGCGTAGCGAGTGTAGCTAGCGTAGCCACAGCATGCATGTTCCTTAGGTTTCCTCTATACACTATGTAGTAGCGTACCCAGTGTAGCTAGCGTAGCCACTGAAGGCATGCTCCTAGGGTTACATCCAGACCCTGTGTAGCAGCGTAGCGAGTGTAGCTAGCGTAGCCACAGCATGCATGTTCCTTAGGTTTCCTCTGTACACTATGTAGTAGCGTACCCAGTGTACCTAGCGGAGCCACTGAATGCATGCTCCTAGGCTTACATCCAGACCCTGTGTAGCAGCGTAGTCATTGTAGCTAGCGTAGCCACTGAAGGCCTACTCCTAGGGTTACATCCAGACCCTGTGTAGCAGCGTAGCGAGTGTAGCTAGCGTAGCCACTGAAGGCCTGCTCCTAGGCTTACATCCAGACCCTGTGTAGCAGCGTAGTCATTGTAGCTAGCGTAGCCACTGAAGGCCTACTCCTAGGGTTACATCCAGACCAGACCCTGTGTAGCAGCGTAGTGAGTGTAGCTAGCGTAGCCACAGCATGCATGTTCCTTAGGTTTCCTCTATACACTATGTAGTAGCGTACCCAGTGTAGCTAGCGGAGCCACTGAATGCATGCTCCTAGGCTTACATCCAGACCCTGTGTAGCAGCGTAGCGAGTGTAGCTAGCGTAGCCGCAGCATGCATGTTCCTTAGGTTTCCTCTATACACTATGTAGTAGCGTACCCAGTGTAGCTAGCGTAGCCACAGCATGCATGTTCCTTAGGTTTCCTCTATACACTATGTAGTAGCGTACCCAGTGTAGCTAGCGTAGCCACTGAAGGCCTGCTCCTAGGGTTACATCCAGACCCTGTGTAGCAGCGTAGTCATTGTAGCTAGCGTAGCCACTGAAGGCCTACTCCTAGGGTTACATCCAGACCAGACCCTGTGTAGCAGCGTAGTCATTGTAGCTAGCGTAGCCACTGAAGGCCTACTCCTAGGGTTACATCCAGACCCTGTGTAGCAGCGTAGCGAGTGTAGCTAGCGTAGCCACTGAAGGCCTGCTCCTAGGCTTACATCCAGACCCTGTGTAGCAGCGTAGTCATTGTAGCTAGCGTAGCCACTGAAGGCCTTCTCCTAGGGTTACATCCAGACCCTGTGTAGCAGCGTAGTCATTGTAGCTAGCGTAGCCACTGAAAGCCTGCTCCTAGGGTTACATCCAGACCCTGTGTAGCAGCGTAGTCATTGTAGCTAGCGTAGCCACTGAATGCATGCTCCTAGGGTTACATCCAGACCCTGTGTAGCAGCGTAGCGAGTGTAGCTAGCGTAGCCGCAGCATGCATGTTCCTTAGGTTTCCTCTATACACTATGTAGTAGCGTACCCAGTGTAGCTAGCGTAGCCACAGCATGCATGTTCCTTAGGTTTCCTCTATACACTATGTAGTAGCGTACCCAGTGTAGCTAGCGGAGCCACTGAATGCATGCTCCTAGGCTTACATCCAGACCCTGTGTAGCAGCGTAGTCATTGTAGCTAGCGTAGCCACTGAAGGCCTACTCCTAGGGTTACATCCAGACCAGACCCTGTGTAGCAGCGTAGCGAGTGTAGCTAGCGTAGCCGCAGCATGCATGTTCCTTAGGTTTCCTCTATACACTATGTAGTAGCGTACCCAGTGTAGCTAGCGTAGCCACAGCATGCATGTTCCTTAGGTTTCCTCTATACACTATGTAGTAGCGTACCCAGTGTAGCTAGCGTAGCCACTGAAGGCATGCTCCTAGGGTTACATCCAGACCCTGTGTAGCAGCGTAGTCATTGTAGCTAGCGTAGCCACTGAAGGCCTACTCCTAGGGTTACATCCAGACCAGACCCTGTGTAGCAGCGTAGTCATTGTAGCTAGCGTAGCCACTGAAGGCCTACTCCTAGGGTTACATCCAGACCCTGTGTAGCAGCGTAGCGAGTGTAGCTAGCGTAGCCACTGAAGGCCTGCTCCTAGGCTTACATCCAGACCCTGTGTAGCAGCGTAGTCATTGTAGCTAGCGTAGCCACTGAAGGCCTTCTCCTAGGGTTACATCCAGACCCTGTGTAGCAGCGTTGTCATTGTAGCTAGCGTAGCCACTGAATGCATGCTCCTAGGGTTACATCCAGATCCTGTGTAGCAGCGTAGCTAGTGTAGCTAGCGTAGCCACAGCATGCATGTTCCTTATGTTTCCTCTATACACTATGTAGTAGCGTACCCAGTGTAGCTAGCGGAGCCACTGAATGCCAACTCGTAGGCTTACATCCAGACCCTGTGTAGCAGCGTAGCGAGTGTAGCTAGCGTAGCCAAAGCATGCATGTTCCTTAGGTTTCCTCTATACACTATGTAGTAGCGTACCCAGTGTAGCTAGCGGAGCCACTGAATGCATGCTCCTAGGGTTACATCCAGACCCTGTGTAGCAGCGTAGCGAGTGTAGCTAGCGTAGCCACAGCATGCATGTTCCTTAGGTTTCCTCTATACACTATGTAGTAGCGTACCCAGTGTAGCTAGCGGAGCCACTGAATGCATGCTCCTAGGGTTACATCCAGACCCTGTGTAGCAGCGTAGCGAGTGTAGCTAGCGTAGCCGCAGCATGCATGTTCCTTAGGTTTCCTCTATACACTATGTAGTAGCGTACCCAGTGTAGCTAGCGGAGCCACTGAATGCATGCTCCTAGGCTTACATCCAGACCCTGTGTAGCTGCGTAGCGAGTGTAGCTACCGTAGCCACAGCATGCATGTTCCTTAGGTTTCCTCTATACACTATGTAGTAGCGTACCCAGTGTAGCTAGCGGAGCCACTGAATGCATGCTCCTAGGGTTACATCCAGACCCTGTGTAGCAGCGTAGTCATTGTAGCTAGCGTAGCCACTGAAGGCCTGCTCCTAGGGTTACATCCAGACCCTGTGTAGCAGCGTAGCGAGTGTAGCTAGCGTAGCCACAGCATGCATGTTCCTTAGGTTTCCTCTATACACTATGTAGTAGCGTACCCAGTGTAGCTAGCGGAGCCACTGAATGCATGCTCCTAGGCTAACATCCAGACCCTGTGTAGCAGCGTACCCAGTGTAGCTAGCGGAGCCACTAAATGCATGCTCCTAGGCTTACATCCAGACCCTGTGTAGCAGCGTAGTCATTGTAGCTAGCGTAGCCACTGAAGGCCTACTCCTAGGGTTACATCCAGACCCTGTGTAGCAGCGTAGTCATTGTAGCTAGCGTAGCCACTGAAGGCCTACTCCTAGGGTTACATCCAGACCAGACCCTGTGTAGCAGCGTAGTGAGTGTAGCTAGCGTAGCCACAGCATGCATGTTCCTTAGGTTTCCTCTATACACTATGTAGTAGCGTACCCAGTGTAGCTAGCGGAGCCACTGAATGCATGCTCCTAGGCTTACATCCAGACCCTGTGTAGCAGCGTAGCGAGTGTAGCTAGCGTAGCCGCAGCATGCATGTTCCTTAGGTTTCCTCTATACACTATGTAGTAGCGTACCCAGTGTAGCTAGCGTAGCCACAGCATGCATGTTCCTTAGGTTTCCTCTATACACTATGTAGTAGCGTACCCAGTGTAGCTAGCGTAGCCACTGAAGGCCTGCTCCTAGGGTTACATCCAGACCCTGTGTAGCAGCGTAGTCATTGTAGCTAGCGTAGCCACTGAAGGCCTACTCCTAGGGTTACATCCAGACCAGACCCTGTGTAGCAGCGTAGCGAGTGTAGCTAGCGTAGCCACAGCATGCATGTTCCTTAGGTTTCCTCTATACACTATGTAGTAGCGTACCCAGTGTACCTAGCGGAGCCACTGAATGCATGCTCCTAGGCTTACATCCAGACCCTGTGTAGCAGCGTAGTCATTGTAGCTAGCGTAGCCACTGAAGGCCTACTCCTAGGGTTACATCCAGACCCTGTGTAGCAGCGTAGCGAGTGTAGCTAGCGTAGCCACTGAAGGCCTGCTCCTAGGCTTACATCCAGACCCTGTGTAGCAGCGTAGTCATTGTAGCTAGCGTAGCCACTGAAGGCCTACTCCTAGGGTTACATCCAGACCAGACCCTGTGTAGCAGCGTAGTGAGTGTAGCTAGCGTAGCTACAGCATGCATGTTCCTTAGGTTTCCTCTATACACTATGTAGTAGCGTACCCAGTGTAGCTAGCGGAGCCACTGAATGCCAACTCGTAGGCTTACATCCAGACCCTGTGTAGCAGCGTAGCGAGTGTAGCTAGCGTAGCCAAAGCATGCATGTTCCTTAGGTTTCCTCTATACACTATGTAGTAGCGTACCCAGTGTAGCTAGCGGAGCCACTGAATGCATGCTCCTAGGGTTACATCCAGACCCTGTGTAGCAGCGTAGCGAGTGTAGCTAGCGTAGCCACAGCATGCATGTTCCTTAGGTTTCCTCTATACACTATGTAGTAGCGTACCCAGTGTAGCTAGCGGAGCCACTGAATGCATGCTCCTAGGGTTACATCCAGACCCTGTGTAGCAGCGTAGCGAGTGTAGCTAGCGTAGCCGCAGCATGCATGTTCCTTAGGTTTCCTCTATACACTATGTAGTAGCGTACCCAGTGTAGCTAGCGGAGCCACTGAATGCATGCTCCTAGGCTTACATCCAGACCCTGTGTAGCTGCGTAGCGAGTGTAGCTACCGTAGCCACAGCATGCATGTTCCTTAGGTTTCCTCTATACACTATGTAGTAGCGTACCCAGTGTAGCTAGCGGAGCCACTGAATGCATGCTCCTAGGGTTACATCCAGACCCTGTGTAGCAGCGTAGTCATTGTAGCTAGCGTAGCCACTGAAGGCCTGCTCCTAGGGTTACATCCAGACCCTGTGTAGCAGCGTAGCGAGTGTAGCTAGCGTAGCCACAGCATGCATGTTCCTTAGGTTTCCTCTATACACTATGTAGTAGCGTACCCAGTGTAGCTAGCGGAGCCACTGAAGGCATGCTCCTAGGCTAACATCCAGACCCTGTGTAGCAGCGTACCCAGTGTAGCTAGCGGAGCCACTAAATGCATGCTCCTAGGCTTACATCCAGACCCTGTGTAGCAGCGTAGTCATTGTAGCTAGCGTAGCCACTGAAGGCCTACTCCTAGGGTTACATCCAGACCCTGTGTAGCAGCGTAGTCATTGTAGCTAGCGTAGCCACTGAAGGCCTACTCCTAGGGTTACATCCAGACCAGACCCTGTGTAGCAGCGTAGTGAGTGTAGCTAGCGTAGCCGCAGCATGCATGTTCCTTAGGTTTCCTCTATACACTATGTAGTAGCGTACCCAGTGTAGCTAGCGTAGCCACAGCATGCATGTTCCTTAGGTTTCCTCTATACACTATGTAGTAGCGTACCCAGTGTAGCTAGCGTAGCCACTGAAGGCCTGCTCCTAGGGTTACATCCAGACCCTGTGTAGCAGCGTAGTCATTGTAGCTAGCGTAGCCACTGAAGGCCTACTCCTAGGGTTACATCCAGACCAGACCCTGTGTAGCAGCGTAGCGAGTGTAGCTAGCGTAGCCACAGCATGCATGTTCCTTAGGTTTCCTCTATACACTATGTAGTAGCGTACCCAGTGTACCTAGCGGAGCCACTGAATGCATGCTCCTAGGCTTACATCCAGACCCTGTGTAGCAGCGTAGTCATTGTAGCTAGCGTAGCCACTGAAGGCCTACTCCTAGGGTTACATCCAGACCCTGTGTAGCAGCGTAGCGAGTGTAGCTAGCGTAGCCACTGAAGGCCTGCTCCTAGGCTTACATCCAGACCCTGTGTAGCAGCGTAGTCATTGTAGCTAGCGTAGCCACTGAAGGCCTACTCCTAGGGTTACATCCAGACCAGACCCTGTGTAGCAGCGTAGTGAGTGTAGCTAGCGTAGCTACAGCATGCATGTTCCTTAGGTTTCCTCTATACACTATGTAGTAGCGTACCCAGTGTAGCTAGCGGAGCCACTGAATGCATGCTCCTAGGCTTACATCCAGACCCTGTGTAGCAGCGTAGCGAGTGTAGCTAGCGTAGCCGCAGCATGCATGTTCCTTAGGTTTCCTCTATACACTATGTAGTAGCGTACCCAGTGTAGCTAGCGTAGCCACAGCATGCATGTTCCTTAGGTTTCCTCTATACACTATGTAGTAGCGTACCCAGTGTAGCTAGCGTAGCCACTGAAGGCATGCTCCTAGGGTTACATCCAGACCCTGTGTAGCAGCGTAGCGAGTGTAGCTAGCGTAGCCGCAGCATGCATGTTCCTTAGGTTTCCTCTATACACTATGTAGTAGCGTACCCAGTGTAGCTAGCGTAGCCACAGCATGCATGTTCCTTAGGTTTCCTCTATACACTATGTAGTAGCGTACCCAGTGTAGCTAGCGTAGCCACTGAAGGCATGCTCCTAGGGTTACATCCAGACCCTGTGTAGCAGCGTAGCGAGTGTAGCTAGCGTAGCCACAGCATGCATGTTCCTTAGGTTTCCTCTATACACTATGTAGTAGCGTACCCAGTGTACCTAGCGGAGCCACTGAATGCATGCTCCTAGGCTTACATCCAGACCCTGTGTAGCAGCGTAGTCATTGTAGCTAGCGTAGCCACTGAAGGCCTACTCCTAGGGTTACATCCAGACCCTGTGTAGCAGCGTAGCGAGTGTAGCTAGCGTAGCCAATGAAGGCCTGCTCCTAGGCTTACATCCAGACCCTGTGTAGCAGCGTAGCGAGTGTAGCTAGCGTAGCCAAGCATGCATGTTCCTTAGGTTTCTTCTATCCACTATGTAGTAGCGTACCCAGTGTAGCTAGCGGAGCCACTGAATGCATGCTCCTAGGCTAACATCCAGACCCTGTGTAGCAGCGTACCCAGTGTAGCTAGCGGAGCCACTGAATGCATGCTCCTAGGCTTACATCCAGACCCTGTGTAGCAGCGTAGTCATTGTAGCTAGCGTAGCCACTTAAGGCCTGCTCCTAGGGTTACATCCAGACCCTGTGTAGCAGCGTAGCGAGTGTAGCTAGCGTAGCCACAGCATGCATGTTCCTTAGGTTTCCTCTATACACTATGTAGTAGCGTACCCAGTGTAGCTAGCGGAGCCACTGAATGCATGCTCCTAGGCTTACATCCAGACCCTGTGTAGCAGCGTAGTGAGTGTAGCTAGCGTAGCCACAGCATGCATGTTCCTTAGGTTTCCTCTATACACTATGTAGTAGCGTACCCAGTGTAGCTAGCGTAGCCACAGCATGCATGTTCCTTAGGTTTCCTCTATACACTATGTAGTAGCGCACCCAGTGTAGCTAGCGTTGCCACTGAAGGCCTGCTCCTAGGGTTACATCCAGACCCTGTGTAGCAGCGTAGCGAGTGTAGCTAGCGTAGCCACTGAAGGCCTGCTCCTAGGGTTACATCCAGACCCTGTGTAGCAGCGTAGCGAGTGTAGCTAGCGTAGCCGCAGCATGCATGTTCCTTAGGTTTCCTCTATACACTATGTAGTAGCGTACCCAGTGTAGCTAGCGGAGCCACTGAATGCATGCTCCTAGGCTTACATCCAGACCCTGTGTAGCAGCGTACCCAGTGTAGCTAGCGGAGCCACTTAATGCATGCTCCTAGGCTTACATCCAGACCCTGTGTTGCAGTGTCGCGAGTGTAGCTAGCGTAGCCACAGCATGCATGTTCCTTAGGTTTCCTCTATACACTATGTAGTAGCGTACCCAGTGTAGCTAGCGGAGCCACTGAATGCATGCTCCTAGGCTTACATCCAGACCCTGTGTAGCAGCGTAGCGAGTGTAGCTAGCGTAGCCACAGCATGCATGTTCCTTAGGTTTCCTCTATACACTATGTAGTAGCGTACCCAGTGTAGCTAGCGGAGCCACTGAATGCATGCTCCTAGGCTTACATCCAGACCCTGTGTAGCAGCGTAGCGAGTGTAGCTAGCGTAGCCACAGCATGCATGTTCCTTAGGTTTCCTCTATACACTATGTAGTAGCGTACCCAGTGTAGCTAGTGGAGCCACTGAATGCATGCTCCTAGGCTTACATCCAGACTCTGTGTAGCAGCGTAGTCGTTGTAGCTATCGTAGCCACTGAAGGCCTGCTCCTAGGGTTACATCCAGACCCTGTGTAGCAGCGTAGCGAGTGTAGCTAGCGTAGCCACAGCATGCATGTTCCTTAGGTTTCCTCTATACACTATGTAGTAGCGTACCCAGTGTAGCTAGCGGAGCCACTGAATGCATGCTCCTAGGCTTACATCCAGACCCTGTGTAGCAGCGTAGCGAGTGTAGCTAGCGTAGCCACAGCATGCATGTTCCTTAGATTTCCTCTATACACTATGTAGTAGCGTACCCAGTGTAGCTAGTGGAGCCACTGAATGCATGCTCCTAGGCTTACATCCAGACTCTGTGTAGCAGCGTAGTCGTTGTAGCTATCGTAGCCACTGAAGGCCTGCTCCTAGGGTTACATCCAGACCCTGTGTAGCAGCGTAGCGAGTGTAGCTAGCGTAGCCACAGCATGCATGTTCCTTAGGTTTCCTCTATACACTATGTAGTAGCGTACCCAGTGTAGCTAGCGGAGCCACTGAATGCATGCTCCTAGGCTTACATCCAGACTCTGTGTAGCAGCGTAGCGAGTGTAGCTAGCGGAGCCACTGAATGCATGCTCCTAGGGTTACATCCAGACCCTGTGTAGCAGCGTAGCGAGTGTAGCTAGCGTAGCCACTGAAGGCCTGCTCCTAGGCTTACATCCAGACCCTGTGTAGCAGCGTAGTCATTGTAGCTAGCGTAGCCACTGAAGGCCTACTCCTAGGGTTACATCCAGACCCTGTGTAGCAGCGTAGTCATTGTAGCTAGCGTAGCCACTGAAGGCCTACTCCTAGGGTTACATCCAGACCAGACCCTGTGTAGCAGCGTAGTGAGTGTAGCTAGCGTAGCCACAGCATGCATGTTCCTTAGGTTTCCTCTATACACTATGTAGTAGCGTAGCGAGTGTAGCTAGCGGAGCCACTGAATGCATGCTCCTAGGCTTACATCCAGACCCTGTGTAGCAGCGTAGCGAGTGTAGCTAGCGTAGCCACAGCATGCATGTTCCTTAGGTTTCCTCTATACACTATGTAGTAGCGTACCCAGTGTAGCTAGCGTACCCACAGCATGCATGTTCCTTAGGTTTCCTCTATACACTATGTAGTAGCGCACCCAGTGTAGCTAGCGTTGCCACTGAAGGCCTGCTCCTAGGGTTACATCCAGACCCTGTGTAGCAGCGTAGCGAGTGTAGCTAGCGTAGCCGCAGCATGCATGTTCCTTAGGTTTCCTCTATACACTATGTAGTAGCGTACCCAGTGTAGCTAGCGGAGCCACTGAATGCATGCTCCTAGGCTTACATCCAGACCCTGTGTAGCAGCGTACCCAGTGTAGCTAGCGGAGCCACTTAATGCATGCTCCTAGGCTTACATCCAGACCCTGTGTAGCAGCGTAGCGAGTGTAGCTAGCGTAGCCGCAGCATGCATGTTCCTTAGGTTTCCTCTATACACTATGTAGTAGCGTACCCAGTGTAGCTAGCGGAGCCACTGAATGCATGCTCCTAGGCTTACATCCAGACCCTGTGTAGCAGCGTTGTCATTGTAGCTAGCGTAGCCACTGAAGGCCTACTCCTAGGGTTACATCCAGACCCTGTGTAGCAGTGTAGCGAGTGTAGCTAGCGTAGCCACTGAAGGCCTGCTCCTAGGCTTACATCCAGACCCAGTGTAGCTAGCGTAGCCACTGAATGCATGCTCCTAGGGTTACATCCAGACCCTGTGTAGCAGCGTAGCGAGTGTAGCTAGCGTAGCCACAGCATGCATGTTCCTTAGGTTTCCTCTATACACTATGTAGTAGCGTAGCGAGTGTAGCTAGCGGAGCCACTGAATGCATGCTCCTAGGCTTACATCCAGACCCTGTGTAGCAGCGTAGCGAGTGTAGCTAGCGTAGCCACAGCATGCATGTTCCTTAGGTTTCCTCTATACACTATGTAGTAGCGTACCCAGTGTAGCTAGCGTACCCACAGCATGCATGTTCCTGAGGTTTCCTCTATACACTATGTAGTAGCGTACCCAGTGTAGCTAGCGTAGCCACTGAAGGCATGCTCCTAGGGTTACATCCAGACCCTGTGTAGCAGCGTAGTCATTGTAGCTAGCGTAGCCACTGAAGGCCTACTCCTAGGGTTACATCCAGACCAGACCCTGTGTAGCAGCGTAGTGAGTGTAGCTAGCGTAGCCACAGCATGCATGTTCCTTAGGTTTCCTCTATACACTATGTAGTAGCGTACCCAGTGTAGCTAGCGGAGCCACTGAATGCATGCTCCTAGGCTTACATCCAGACCCTGTGTAGCAGCGTAGCGAGTGTAGCTAGCGTAGCCGCAGCATGCATGTTCCTTAGGTTTCCTCTATACACTATGTAGTAGCGTACCCAGTGTAGCTAGCGTAGCCACAGCATGCATGTTCCTTAGGTTTCCTCTATACACTATGTAGTAGCGTACCCAGTGTAGCTAGCGTAGCCACTGAAGGCATGCTCCTAGGGTTACATCCAGACCCTGTGTAGCAGCGTAGTCATTGTAGCTAGCGTAGCCACTGAAGGCCTACTCCTAGGGTTACATCCAGACCAGACCCTGTGTAGCAGCGTAGTCATTGTAGCTAGCGTAGCCACTGAAGGCCTACTCCTAGGGTTACATCCAGACCCTGTGTAGCAGCGTAGCGAGTGTAGCTAGCGTAGCCACTGAAGGCCTGCTCCTAGGCTTACATCCAGACCCTGTGTAGCAGCGTAGTCATTGTAGCTAGCGTAGCCACTGAAGGCCTTCTCCTAGGGTTACATCCAGACCCTGTGTAGCAGCGTTGTCATTGTAGCTAGCGTAGGCACTGAATGCATGCTCCTAGGGTTACATCCAGATCCTGTGTAGCAGCGTAGCTAGTGTAGCTAGCGTAGCCACAGCATGCATGTTCCTTATGTTTCCTCTATACACTATGTAGTAGCGTACCCAGTGTAGCTAGCGGAGCCACTGAATGCCAACTCGTAGGCTTACATCCAGACCCTGTGTAGCAGCGTAGCGAGTGTAGCTAGCGTAGCCAAAGCATGCATGTTCCTTAGGTTTCCTCTATACACTATGTAGTAGCGTACCCAGTGTAGCTAGCGGAGCCACTGAATGCATGCTCCTAGGGTTACATCCAGACCCTGTGTAGCAGCGTAGCGAGTGTAGCTAGCGTAGCCAAAGCATGCATGTTCCTTAGGTTTCCTCTATACACTATGTAGTAGCGTACCCAGTGTAGCTAGCGGAGCCACTGAATGCATGCTCCTAGGGTTACATCCAGACCCTGTGTAGCAGCGTAGCGAGTGTAGCTAGCGTAGCCACAGCATGCATGTTCCTTAGGTTTCCTCTATACACTATGTAGTAGCGTACCCAGTGTAGCTAGCGGAGCCACTGAATGCATGCTCCTAGGGTTACATCCAGACCCTGTGTAGCAGCGTAGCGAGTGTAGCTAGCGTAGCCGCAGCATGCATGTTCCTTAGGTTTCCTCTATACACTATGTAGTAGCGTACCCAGTGTAGCTAGCGGAGCCACTGAATGCATGCTCCTAGGCTTACATCCAGACCCTGTGTAGCTGCGTAGCGAGTGTAGCTACCGTAGCCACAGCATGCATGTTCCTTAGGTTTCCTCTATACACTATGTAGTAGCGTACCCAGTGTAGCTAGCGGAGCCACTGAATGCATGCTCCTAGGGTTACATCCAGACCCTGTGTAGCAGCGTAGTCATTGTAGCTAGCGTAGCCACTGAAGGCCTGCTCCTAGGGTTACATCCAGACCCTGTGTAGCAGCGTAGCGAGTGTAGCTAGCGTAGCCACAGCATGCATGTTCCTTAGGTTTCCTCTATACACTATGTAGTAGCGTACCCAGTGTAGCTAGCGGAGCCACTGAAGGCATGCTCCTAGGCTAACATCCAGACCCTGTGTAGCAGCGTACCCAGTGTAGCTAGCGGAGCCACTAAATGCATGCTCCTAGGCTTACATCCAGACCCTGTGTAGCAGCGTAGTCATTGTAGCTAGCGTAGCCACTGAAGGCCTACTCCTAGGGTTACATCCAGACCCTGTGTAGCAGCGTAGTCATTGTAGCTAGCGTAGCCACTGAAGGCCTACTCCTAGGGTTACATCCAGACCAGACCCTGTGTAGCAGCGTAGTGAGTGTAGCTAGCGTAGCCGCAGCATGCATGTTCCTTAGGTTTCCTCTATACACTATGTAGTAGCGTACCCAGTGTAGCTAGCGTAGCCACAGCATGCATGTTCCTTAGGTTTCCTCTATACACTATGTAGTAGCGTACCCAGTGTAGCTAGCGTAGCCACTGAAGGCCTGCTCCTAGGGTTACATCCAGACCCTGTGTAGCAGCGTAGTCATTGTAGCTAGCGTAGCCACTGAAGGCCTACTCCTAGGGTTACATCCAGACCAGACCCTGTGTAGCAGCGTAGCGAGTGTAGCTAGCGTAGCCACAGCATGCATGTTCCTTAGGTTTCCTCTATACACTATGTAGTAGCGTACCCAGTGTACCTAGCGGAGCCACTGAATGCATGCTCCTAGGCTTACATCCAGACCCTGTGTAGCAGCGTAGTCATTGTAGCTAGCGTAGCCACTGAAGGCCTACTCCTAGGGTTACATCCAGACCCTGTGTAGCAGCGTAGCGAGTGTAGCTAGCGTAGCCACTGAAGGCCTGCTCCTAGGCTTACATCCAGACCCTGTGTAGCAGCGTAGTCATTGTAGCTAGCGTAGCCACTGAAGGCCTACTCCTAGGGTTACATCCAGACCAGACCCTGTGTAGCAGCGTAGTGAGTGTAGCTAGCGTAGCTACAGCATGCATGTTCCTTAGGTTTCCTCTATACACTATGTAGTAGCGTACCCAGTGTAGCTAGCGGAGCCACTGAATGCATGCTCCTAGGCTTACATCCAGACCCTGTGTAGCAGCGTAGCGAGTGTAGCTAGCGTAGCCGCAGCATGCATGTTCCTTAGGTTTCCTCTATACACTATGTAGTAGCGTACCCAGTGTAGCTAGCGTAGCCACAGCATGCATGTTCCTTAGGTTTCCTCTATACACTATGTAGTAGCGTACCCAGTGTAGCTAGCGTAGCCACTGAAGGCATGCTCCTAGGGTTACATCCAGACCCTGTGTAGCAGCGTAGCGAGTGTAGCTAGCGTAGCCGCAGCATGCATGTTCCTTAGGTTTCCTCTATACACTATGTAGTAGCGTACCCAGTGTAGCTAGCGTAGCCACAGCATGCATGTTCCTTAGGTTTCCTCTATACACTATGTAGTAGCGTACCCAGTGTAGCTAGCGTAGCCACTGAAGGCATGCTCCTAGGGTTACATCCAGACCCTGTGTAGCAGCGTAGCGAGTGTAGCTAGCGTAGCCACAGCATGCATGTTCCTTAGGTTTCCTCTATACACTATGTAGTAGCGTACCCAGTGTACCTAGCGGAGCCACTGAATGCATGCTCCTAGGCTTACATCCAGACCCTGTGTAGCAGCGTAGTCATTGTAGCTAGCGTAGCCACTGAAGGCCTACTCCTAGGGTTACATCCAGACCCTGTGTAGCAGCGTAGCGAGTGTAGCTAGCGTAGCCAATGAAGGCCTGCTCCTAGGCTTACATCCAGACCCTGTGTAGCAGCGTAGCGAGTGTAGCTAGCGTAGCCAAGCATGCATGTTCCTTAGGTTTCTTCTATCCACTATGTAGTAGCGTACCCAGTGTAGCTAGCGGAGCCACTGAATGCATGCTCCTAGGCTAACATCCAGACCCTGTGTAGCAGCGTACCCAGTGTAGCTAGCGGAGCCACTGAATGCATGCTCCTAGGCTTACATCCAGACCCTGTGTAGCAGCGTAGTCATTGTAGCTAGCGTAGCCACTTAAGGCCTGCTCCTAGGGTTACATCCAGACCCTGTGTAGCAGCGTAGCGAGTGTAGCTAGCGTAGCCACAGCATGCATGTTCCTTAGGTTTCCTCTATACACTATGTAGTAGCGTACCCAGTGTAGCTAGCGGAGCCACTGAATGCATGCTCCTAGGCTTACATCCAGACCCTGTGTAGCAGCGTAGTGAGTGTAGCTAGCGTAGCCACAGCATGCATGTTCCTTAGGTTTCCTCTATACACTATGTAGTAGCGTACCCAGTGTAGCTAGCGTAGCCACAGCATGCATGTTCCTTAGGTTTCCTCTATACACTATGTAGTAGCGCACCCAGTGTAGCTAGCGTTGCCACTGAAGGCCTGCTCCTAGGGTTACATCCAGACCCTGTGTAGCAGCGTAGCGAGTGTAGCTAGCGTAGCCACTGAAGGCCTGCTCCTAGGGTTACATCCAGACCCTGTGTAGCAGCGTAGCGAGTGTAGCTAGCGTAGCCGCAGCATGCATGTTCCTTAGGTTTCCTCTATACACTATGTAGTAGCGTACCCAGTGTAGCTAGCGGAGCCACTGAATGCATGCTCCTAGGCTTACATCCAGACCCTGTGTAGCAGCGTACCCAGTGTAGCTAGCGGAGCCACTTAATGCATGCTCCTAGGCTTACATCCAGACCCTGTGTTGCAGTGTCGCGAGTGTAGCTAGCGTAGCCACAGCATGCATGTTCCTTAGGTTTCCTCTATACACTATGTAGTAGCGTACCCAGTGTAGCTAGCGGAGCCACTGAATGCATGCTCCTAGGCTTACATCCAGACCCTGTGTAGCAGCGTAGCGAGTGTAGCTAGCGTAGCCACAGCATGCATGTTCCTTAGGTTTCCTCTATACACTATGTAGTAGCGTACCCAGTGTAGCTAGCGGAGCCACTGAATGCATGCTCCTAGGCTTACATCCAGACCCTGTGTAGCAGCGTAGCGAGTGTAGCTAGCGTAGCCACAGCATGCATGTTCCTTAGGTTTCCTCTATACACTATGTAGTAGCGTACCCAGTGTAGCTAGTGGAGCCACTGAATGCATGCTCCTAGGCTTACATCCAGACTCTGTGTAGCAGCGTAGTCGTTGTAGCTATCGTAGCCACTGAAGGCCTGCTCCTAGGGTTACATCCAGACCCTGTGTAGCAGCGTAGCGAGTGTAGCTAGCGTAGCCACAGCATGCATGTTCCTTAGGTTTCCTCTATACACTATGTAGTAGCGTACCCAGTGTAGCTAGCGGAGCCACTGAATGCATGCTCCTAGGCTTACATCCAGACCCTGTGTAGCAGCGTAGCGAGTGTAGCTAGCGTAGCCACAGCATGCATGTTCCTTAGGTTTCCTCTATACACTATGTAGTAGCGTACCCAGTGTAGCTAGTGGAGCCACTGAATGCATGCTCCTAGGCTTACATCCAGACTCTGTGTAGCAGCGTAGTCGTTGTAGCTATCGTAGCCACTGAAGGCCTGCTCCTAGGGTTACATCCAGACCCTGTGTAGCAGCGTAGCGAGTGTAGCTAGCGTAGCCACAGCATGCATGTTCCTTAGGTTTCCTCTATACACTATGTAGTAGCGTACCCAGTGTAGCTAGCGGAGCCACTGAATGCATGCTCCTAGGCTTACATCCAGACTCTGTGTAGCAGCGTAGCGAGTGTAGCTAGCGGAGCCACTGAATGCATGCTCCTAGGGTTACATCCAGACCCTGTGTAGCAGCGTAGCGAGTGTAGCTAGCGTAGCCACTGAAGGCCTGCTCCTAGGCTTACATCCAGACCCTGTGTAGCAGCGTAGTCATTGTAGCTAGCGTAGCCACTGAAGGCCTACTCCTAGGGTTACATCCAGACCCTGTGTAGCAGCGTAGTCATTGTAGCTAGCGTAGCCACTGAAGGCCTACTCCTAGGGTTACATCCAGACCAGACCCTGTGTAGCAGCGTAGTGAGTGTAGCTAGCGTAGCCACAGCATGCATGTTCCTTAGGTTTCCTCTATACACTATGTAGTAGCGTAGCGAGTGTAGCTAGCGGAGCCACTGAATGCATGCTCCTAGGCTTACATCCAGACCCTGTGTAGCAGCGTAGCGAGTGTAGCTAGCGTAGCCACAGCATGCATGTTCCTTAGGTTTCCTCTATACACTATGTAGTAGCGTACCCAGTGTAGCTAGCGTACCCACAGCATGCATGTTCCTTAGGTTTCCTCTATACACTATGTAGTAGCGCACCCAGTGTAGCTAGCGTTGCCACTGAAGGCCTGCTCCTAGGGTTACATCCAGACCCTGTGTAGCAGCGTAGCGAGTGTAGCTAGCGTAGCCGCAGCATGCATGTTCCTTAGGTTTCCTCTATACACTATGTAGTAGCGTACCCAGTGTAGCTAGCGGAGCCACTGAATGCATGCTCCTAGGCTTACATCCAGACCCTGTGTAGCAGCGTACCCAGTGTAGCTAGCGGAGCCACTTAATGCATGCTCCTAGGCTTACATCCAGACCCTGTGTAGCAGCGTAGCGAGTGTAGCTAGCGTAGCCGCAGCATGCATGTTCCTTAGGTTTCCTCTATACACTATGTAGTAGCGTACCCAGTGTAGCTAGCGGAGCCACTGAATGCATGCTCCTAGGCTTACATCCAGACCCTGTGTAGCAGCGTTGTCATTGTAGCTAGCGTAGCCACTGAAGGCCTACTCCTAGGGTTACATCCAGACCCTGTGTAGCAGTGTAGCGAGTGTAGCTAGCGTAGCCACTGAAGGCCTGCTCCTAGGCTTACATCCAGACCCTGTGTAGCAGCGTAGTCATTGTAGCTAGCGTAGCCACTGAAGGCCTACTCCTAGGGTTACATCCAGACCAGACCCTGTGTAGCAGCGTAGTGAGTGTAGCTAGCGTAGCCACAGCATGCATGTTCCTTAGGTTTCCTCTATACACTATGTAGTAGCGTACCCAGTGTAGCTAGCGGAGCCACTGAATGCATGCTCCTAGGCTTACATCCAGACCCTGTGTAGCAGCGTAGTCATTGTAGCTAGCGTAGCCACTTAAGGCCTGCTCCTAGGGTTACATCCAGACCCTGTGTAGCAGCGTAGCGAGTGTAGCTAGCGTAGCCGCAGCATGCATGTTCCTTAGGTTTCCTCTATACACTATGTAGTAGCGTACCCAGTGTAGCTAGCGTAGCCACAGCATGCATGTTCCTGAGGTTTCCTCTATACACTATGTAGTAGCGTACCCAGTGTAGCTAGCGTAGCCACTGAAGGCATGCTCCTAGGGTTACATCCAGACCCTGTGTAGCAGCGTAGTCATTGTAGCTAGCGTAGCCACTGAAGGCCTACTCCTAGGGTTACATCCAGACCAGACCCTGTGTAGCAGCGTAGTGAGTGTAGCTAGCGTAGCCACAGCATGCATGTTCCTTAGGTTTCCTCTATACACTATGTAGTAGCGTACCCAGTGTAGCTAGCGTAGCCACTGAAGGCATGCTCCTAGGGTTACATCCAGACCCTGTGTAGCAGCGTAGCGAGTGTAGCTAGCGTAGCCACAGCATGCATGTTCCTTAGGTTTCCTCTATACACTATGTAGTAGCGTACCCAGTGTAGCTAGCGTAGCCACTGAAGGCATGCTCCTAGGGTTACATCCAGACCCTGTGTAGCAGCGTAGCGAGTGTAGCTAGCGTAGCCACAGCATGCATGTTCCTTAGGTTTCCTCTGTACACTATGTAGTAGCGTACCCAGTGTACCTAGCGGAGCCACTGAATGCATGCTCCTAGGCTTACATCCAGACCCTGTGTAGCAGCGTAGTCATTGTAGCTAGCGTAGCCACTGAAGGCCTACTCCTAGGGTTACATCCAGACCCTGTGTAGCAGCGTAGCGAGTGTAGCTAGCGTAGCCACTGAAGGCCTGCTCCTAGGCTTACATCCAGACCCTGTGTAGCAGCGTAGTCATTGTAGCTAGCGTAGCCACTGAAGGCCTACTCCTAGGGTTACATCCAGACCAGACCCTGTGTAGCAGCGTAGTGAGTGTAGCTAGCGTAGCCACAGCATGCATGTTCCTTAGGTTTCCTCTATACACTATGTAGTAGCGTACCCAGTGTAGCTAGCGGAGCCACTGAATGCATGCTCCTAGGCTTACATCCAGACCCTGTGTAGCAGCGTAGCGAGTGTAGCTAGCGTAGCCGCAGCATGCATGTTCCTTAGGTTTCCTCTATACACTATGTAGTAGCGTACCCAGTGTAGCTAGCGTAGCCACAGCATGCATGTTCCTTAGGTTTCCTCTATACACTATGTAGTAGCGTACCCAGTGTAGCTAGCGTAGCCACTGAAGGCCTGCTCCTAGGGTTACATCCAGACCCTGTGTAGCAGCGTAGTCATTGTAGCTAGCGTAGCCACTGAAGGCCTACTCCTAGGGTTACATCCAGACCAGACCCTGTGTAGCAGCGTAGTCATTGTAGCTAGCGTAGCCACTGAAGGCCTACTCCTAGGGTTACATCCAGACCCTGTGTAGCAGCGTAGCGAGTGTAGCTAGCGTAGCCACTGAAGGCCTGCTCCTAGGCTTACATCCAGACCCTGTGTAGCAGCGTAGTCATTGTAGCTAGCGTAGCCACTGAAGGCCTTCTCCTAGGGTTACATCCAGACCCTGTGTAGCAGCGTAGTCATTGTAGCTAGCGTAGCCACTGAAAGCCTGCTCCTAGGGTTACATCCAGACCCTGTGTAGCAGCGTAGTCATTGTAGCTAGCGTAGCCACTGAATGCATGCTCCTAGGGTTACATCCAGACCCTGTGTAGCAGCGTAGCGAGTGTAGCTAGCGTAGCCGCAGCATGCATGTTCCTTAGGTTTCCTCTATACACTATGTAGTAGCGTACCCAGTGTAGCTAGCGTAGCCACAGCATGCATGTTCCTTAGGTTTCCTCTATACACTATGTAGTAGCGTACCCAGTGTAGCTAGCGGAGCCACTGAATGCATGCTCCTAGGCTTACATCCAGACCCTGTGTAGCAGCGTAGTCATTGTAGCTAGCGTAGCCACTGAAGGCCTACTCCTAGGGTTACATCCAGACCAGACCCTGTGTAGCAGCGTAGCGAGTGTAGCTAGCGTAGCCGCAGCATGCATGTTCCTTAGGTTTCCTCTATACACTATGTAGTAGCGTACCCAGTGTAGCTAGCGTAGCCACAGCATGCATGTTCCTTAGGTTTCCTCTATACACTATGTAGTAGCGTACCCAGTGTAGCTAGCGTAGCCACTGAAGGCATGCTCCTAGGGTTACATCCAGACCCTGTGTAGCAGCGTAGTCATTGTAGCTAGCGTAGCCACTGAAGGCCTACTCCTAGGGTTACATCCAGACCAGACCCTGTGTAGCAGCGTAGTCATTGTAGCTAGCGTAGCCACTGAAGGCCTACTCCTAGGGTTACATCCAGACCCTGTGTAGCAGCGTAGCGAGTGTAGCTAGCGTAGCCACTGAAGGCCTGCTCCTAGGCTTACATCCAGACCCTGTGTAGCAGCGTAGTCATTGTAGCTAGCGTAGCCACTGAAGGCCTTCTCCTAGGGTTACATCCAGACCCTGTGTAGCAGCGTTGTCATTGTAGCTAGCGTAGCCACTGAATGCATGCTCCTAGGGTTACATCCAGATCCTGTGTAGCAGCGTAGCTAGTGTAGCTAGCGTAGCCACAGCATGCATGTTCCTTATGTTTCCTCTATACACTATGTAGTAGCGTACCCAGTGTAGCTAGCGGAGCCACTGAATGCCAACTCGTAGGCTTACATCCAGACCCTGTGTAGCAGCGTAGCGAGTGTAGCTAGCGTAGCCAAAGCATGCATGTTCCTTAGGTTTCCTCTATACACTATGTAGTAGCGTACCCAGTGTAGCTAGCGGAGCCACTGAATGCATGCTCCTAGGGTTACATCCAGACCCTGTGTAGCAGCGTAGCGAGTGTAGCTAGCGTAGCCACAGCATGCATGTTCCTTAGGTTTCCTCTATACACTATGTAGTAGCGTACCCAGTGTAGCTAGCGGAGCCACTGAATGCATGCTCCTAGGGTTACATCCAGACCCTGTGTAGCAGCGTAGCGAGTGTAGCTAGCGTAGCCGCAGCATGCATGTTCCTTAGGTTTCCTCTATACACTATGTAGTAGCGTACCCAGTGTAGCTAGCGGAGCCACTGAATGCATGCTCCTAGGCTTACATCCAGACCCTGTGTAGCTGCGTAGCGAGTGTAGCTACCGTAGCCACAGCATGCATGTTCCTTAGGTTTCCTCTATACACTATGTAGTAGCGTACCCAGTGTAGCTAGCGGAGCCACTGAATGCATGCTCCTAGGGTTACATCCAGACCCTGTGTAGCAGCGTAGTCATTGTAGCTAGCGTAGCCACTGAAGGCCTGCTCCTAGGGTTACATCCAGACCCTGTGTAGCAGCGTAGCGAGTGTAGCTAGCGTAGCCACAGCATGCATGTTCCTTAGGTTTCCTCTATACACTATGTAGTAGCGTACCCAGTGTAGCTAGCGGAGCCACTGAATGCATGCTCCTAGGCTAACATCCAGACCCTGTGTAGCAGCGTACCCAGTGTAGCTAGCGGAGCCACTAAATGCATGCTCCTAGGCTTACATCCAGACCCTGTGTAGCAGCGTAGTCATTGTAGCTAGCGTAGCCACTGAAGGCCTACTCCTAGGGTTACATCCAGACCCTGTGTAGCAGCGTAGTCATTGTAGCTAGCGTAGCCACTGAAGGCCTACTCCTAGGGTTACATCCAGACCAGACCCTGTGTAGCAGCGTAGTGAGTGTAGCTAGCGTAGCCACAGCATGCATGTTCCTTAGGTTTCCTCTATACACTATGTAGTAGCGTACCCAGTGTAGCTAGCGGAGCCACTGAATGCATGCTCCTAGGCTTACATCCAGACCCTGTGTAGCAGCGTAGCGAGTGTAGCTAGCGTAGCCGCAGCATGCATGTTCCTTAGGTTTCCTCTATACACTATGTAGTAGCGTACCCAGTGTAGCTAGCGTAGCCACAGCATGCATGTTCCTTAGGTTTCCTCTATACACTATGTAGTAGCGTACCCAGTGTAGCTAGCGTAGCCACTGAAGGCCTGCTCCTAGGGTTACATCCAGACCCTGTGTAGCAGCGTAGTCATTGTAGCTAGCGTAGCCACTGAAGGCCTACTCCTAGGGTTACATCCAGACCAGACCCTGTGTAGCAGCGTAGCGAGTGTAGCTAGCGTAGCCACAGCATGCATGTTCCTTAGGTTTCCTCTATACACTATGTAGTAGCGTACCCAGTGTACCTAGCGGAGCCACTGAATGCATGCTCCTAGGCTTACATCCAGACCCTGTGTAGCAGCGTAGTCATTGTAGCTAGCGTAGCCACTGAAGGCCTACTCCTAGGGTTACATCCAGACCCTGTGTAGCAGCGTAGCGAGTGTAGCTAGCGTAGCCACTGAAGGCCTGCTCCTAGGCTTACATCCAGACCCTGTGTAGCAGCGTAGTCATTGTAGCTAGCGTAGCCACTGAAGGCCTACTCCTAGGGTTACATCCAGACCAGACCCTGTGTAGCAGCGTAGTGAGTGTAGCTAGCGTAGCTACAGCATGCATGTTCCTTAGGTTTCCTCTATACACTATGTAGTAGCGTACCCAGTGTAGCTAGCGGAGCCACTGAATGCCAACTCGTAGGCTTACATCCAGACCCTGTGTAGCAGCGTAGCGAGTGTAGCTAGCGTAGCCAAAGCATGCATGTTCCTTAGGTTTCCTCTATACACTATGTAGTAGCGTACCCAGTGTAGCTAGCGGAGCCACTGAATGCATGCTCCTAGGGTTACATCCAGACCCTGTGTAGCAGCGTAGCGAGTGTAGCTAGCGTAGCCACAGCATGCATGTTCCTTAGGTTTCCTCTATACACTATGTAGTAGCGTACCCAGTGTAGCTAGCGGAGCCACTGAATGCATGCTCCTAGGGTTACATCCAGACCCTGTGTAGCAGCGTAGCGAGTGTAGCTAGCGTAGCCGCAGCATGCATGTTCCTTAGGTTTCCTCTATACACTATGTAGTAGCGTACCCAGTGTAGCTAGCGGAGCCACTGAATGCATGCTCCTAGGCTTACATCCAGACCCTGTGTAGCTGCGTAGCGAGTGTAGCTACCGTAGCCACAGCATGCATGTTCCTTAGGTTTCCTCTATACACTATGTAGTAGCGTACCCAGTGTAGCTAGCGGAGCCACTGAATGCATGCTCCTAGGGTTACATCCAGACCCTGTGTAGCAGCGTAGTCATTGTAGCTAGCGTAGCCACTGAAGGCCTGCTCCTAGGGTTACATCCAGACCCTGTGTAGCAGCGTAGCGAGTGTAGCTAGCGTAGCCACAGCATGCATGTTCCTTAGGTTTCCTCTATACACTATGTAGTAGCGTACCCAGTGTAGCTAGCGGAGCCACTGAAGGCATGCTCCTAGGCTAACATCCAGACCCTGTGTAGCAGCGTACCCAGTGTAGCTAGCGGAGCCACTAAATGCATGCTCCTAGGCTTACATCCAGACCCTGTGTAGCAGCGTAGTCATTGTAGCTAGCGTAGCCACTGAAGGCCTACTCCTAGGGTTACATCCAGACCCTGTGTAGCAGCGTAGTCATTGTAGCTAGCGTAGCCACTGAAGGCCTACTCCTAGGGTTACATCCAGACCAGACCCTGTGTAGCAGCGTAGTGAGTGTAGCTAGCGTAGCCGCAGCATGCATGTTCCTTAGGTTTCCTCTATACACTATGTAGTAGCGTACCCAGTGTAGCTAGCGTAGCCACAGCATGCATGTTCCTTAGGTTTCCTCTATACACTATGTAGTAGCGTACCCAGTGTAGCTAGCGTAGCCACTGAAGGCCTGCTCCTAGGGTTACATCCAGACCCTGTGTAGCAGCGTAGTCATTGTAGCTAGCGTAGCCACTGAAGGCCTACTCCTAGGGTTACATCCAGACCAGACCCTGTGTAGCAGCGTAGCGAGTGTAGCTAGCGTAGCCACAGCATGCATGTTCCTTAGGTTTCCTCTATACACTATGTAGTAGCGTACCCAGTGTACCTAGCGGAGCCACTGAATGCATGCTCCTAGGCTTACATCCAGACCCTGTGTAGCAGCGTAGTCATTGTAGCTAGCGTAGCCACTGAAGGCCTACTCCTAGGGTTACATCCAGACCCTGTGTAGCAGCGTAGCGAGTGTAGCTAGCGTAGCCACTGAAGGCCTGCTCCTAGGCTTACATCCAGACCCTGTGTAGCAGCGTAGTCATTGTAGCTAGCGTAGCCACTGAAGGCCTACTCCTAGGGTTACATCCAGACCAGACCCTGTGTAGCAGCGTAGTGAGTGTAGCTAGCGTAGCTACAGCATGCATGTTCCTTAGGTTTCCTCTATACACTATGTAGTAGCGTACCCAGTGTAGCTAGCGGAGCCACTGAATGCATGCTCCTAGGCTTACATCCAGACCCTGTGTAGCAGCGTAGCGAGTGTAGCTAGCGTAGCCGCAGCATGCATGTTCCTTAGGTTTCCTCTATACACTATGTAGTAGCGTACCCAGTGTAGCTAGCGTAGCCACAGCATGCATGTTCCTTAGGTTTCCTCTATACACTATGTAGTAGCGTACCCAGTGTAGCTAGCGTAGCCACTGAAGGCATGCTCCTAGGGTTACATCCAGACCCTGTGTAGCAGCGTAGCGAGTGTAGCTAGCGTAGCCGCAGCATGCATGTTCCTTAGGTTTCCTCTATACACTATGTAGTAGCGTACCCAGTGTAGCTAGCGTAGCCACAGCATGCATGTTCCTTAGGTTTCCTCTATACACTATGTAGTAGCGTACCCAGTGTAGCTAGCGTAGCCACTGAAGGCATGCTCCTAGGGTTACATCCAGACCCTGTGTAGCAGCGTAGCGAGTGTAGCTAGCGTAGCCACAGCATGCATGTTCCTTAGGTTTCCTCTATACACTATGTAGTAGCGTACCCAGTGTACCTAGCGGAGCCACTGAATGCATGCTCCTAGGCTTACATCCAGACCCTGTGTAGCAGCGTAGTCATTGTAGCTAGCGTAGCCACTGAAGGCCTACTCCTAGGGTTACATCCAGACCCTGTGTAGCAGCGTAGCGAGTGTAGCTAGCGTAGCCAATGAAGGCCTGCTCCTAGGCTTACATCCAGACCCTGTGTAGCAGCGTAGCGAGTGTAGCTAGCGTAGCCAAGCATGCATGTTCCTTAGGTTTCTTCTATCCACTATGTAGTAGCGTACCCAGTGTAGCTAGCGGAGCCACTGAATGCATGCTCCTAGGCTAACATCCAGACCCTGTGTAGCAGCGTACCCAGTGTAGCTAGCGGAGCCACTGAATGCATGCTCCTAGGCTTACATCCAGACCCTGTGTAGCAGCGTAGTCATTGTAGCTAGCGTAGCCACTTAAGGCCTGCTCCTAGGGTTACATCCAGACCCTGTGTAGCAGCGTAGCGAGTGTAGCTAGCGTAGCCACAGCATGCATGTTCCTTAGGTTTCCTCTATACACTATGTAGTAGCGTACCCAGTGTAGCTAGCGGAGCCACTGAATGCATGCTCCTAGGCTTACATCCAGACCCTGTGTAGCAGCGTAGTGAGTGTAGCTAGCGTAGCCACAGCATGCATGTTCCTTAGGTTTCCTCTATACACTATGTAGTAGCGTACCCAGTGTAGCTAGCGTAGCCACAGCATGCATGTTCCTTAGGTTTCCTCTATACACTATGTAGTAGCGCACCCAGTGTAGCTAGCGTTGCCACTGAAGGCCTGCTCCTAGGGTTACATCCAGACCCTGTGTAGCAGCGTAGCGAGTGTAGCTAGCGTAGCCACTGAAGGCCTGCTCCTAGGGTTACATCCAGACCCTGTGTAGCAGCGTAGCGAGTGTAGCTAGCGTAGCCGCAGCATGCATGTTCCTTAGGTTTCCTCTATACACTATGTAGTAGCGTACCCAGTGTAGCTAGCGGAGCCACTGAATGCATGCTCCTAGGCTTACATCCAGACCCTGTGTAGCAGCGTACCCAGTGTAGCTAGCGGAGCCACTTAATGCATGCTCCTAGGCTTACATCCAGACCCTGTGTTGCAGTGTCGCGAGTGTAGCTAGCGTAGCCACAGCATGCATGTTCCTTAGGTTTCCTCTATACACTATGTAGTAGCGTACCCAGTGTAGCTAGCGGAGCCACTGAATGCATGCTCCTAGGCTTACATCCAGACCCTGTGTAGCAGCGTAGCGAGTGTAGCTAGCGTAGCCACAGCATGCATGTTCCTTAGGTTTCCTCTATACACTATGTAGTAGCGTACCCAGTGTAGCTAGCGGAGCCACTGAATGCATGCTCCTAGGCTTACATCCAGACCCTGTGTAGCAGCGTAGCGAGTGTAGCTAGCGTAGCCACAGCATGCATGTTCCTTAGGTTTCCTCTATACACTATGTAGTAGCGTACCCAGTGTAGCTAGTGGAGCCACTGAATGCATGCTCCTAGGCTTACATCCAGACTCTGTGTAGCAGCGTAGTCGTTGTAGCTATCGTAGCCACTGAAGGCCTGCTCCTAGGGTTACATCCAGACCCTGTGTAGCAGCGTAGCGAGTGTAGCTAGCGTAGCCACAGCATGCATGTTCCTTAGGTTTCCTCTATACACTATGTAGTAGCGTACCCAGTGTAGCTAGCGGAGCCACTGAATGCATGCTCCTAGGCTTACATCCAGACCCTGTGTAGCAGCGTAGCGAGTGTAGCTAGCGTAGCCACAGCATGCATGTTCCTTAGATTTCCTCTATACACTATGTAGTAGCGTACCCAGTGTAGCTAGTGGAGCCACTGAATGCATGCTCCTAGGCTTACATCCAGACTCTGTGTAGCAGCGTAGTCGTTGTAGCTATCGTAGCCACTGAAGGCCTGCTCCTAGGGTTACATCCAGACCCTGTGTAGCAGCGTAGCGAGTGTAGCTAGCGTAGCCACAGCATGCATGTTCCTTAGGTTTCCTCTATACACTATGTAGTAGCGTACCCAGTGTAGCTAGCGGAGCCACTGAATGCATGCTCCTAGGCTTACATCCAGACTCTGTGTAGCAGCGTAGCGAGTGTAGCTAGCGGAGCCACTGAATGCATGCTCCTAGGGTTACATCCAGACCCTGTGTAGCAGCGTAGCGAGTGTAGCTAGCGTAGCCACTGAAGGCCTGCTCCTAGGCTTACATCCAGACCCTGTGTAGCAGCGTAGTCATTGTAGCTAGCGTAGCCACTGAAGGCCTACTCCTAGGGTTACATCCAGACCCTGTGTAGCAGCGTAGTCATTGTAGCTAGCGTAGCCACTGAAGGCCTACTCCTAGGGTTACATCCAGACCAGACCCTGTGTAGCAGCGTAGTGAGTGTAGCTAGCGTAGCCACAGCATGCATGTTCCTTAGGTTTCCTCTATACACTATGTAGTAGCGTAGCGAGTGTAGCTAGCGGAGCCACTGAATGCATGCTCCTAGGCTTACATCCAGACCCTGTGTAGCAGCGTAGCGAGTGTAGCTAGCGTAGCCACAGCATGCATGTTCCTTAGGTTTCCTCTATACACTATGTAGTAGCGTACCCAGTGTAGCTAGCGTACCCACAGCATGCATGTTCCTTAGGTTTCCTCTATACACTATGTAGTAGCGCACCCAGTGTAGCTAGCGTTGCCACTGAAGGCCTGCTCCTAGGGTTACATCCAGACCCTGTGTAGCAGCGTAGCGAGTGTAGCTAGCGTAGCCGCAGCATGCATGTTCCTTAGGTTTCCTCTATACACTATGTAGTAGCGTACCCAGTGTAGCTAGCGGAGCCACTGAATGCATGCTCCTAGGCTTACATCCAGACCCTGTGTAGCAGCGTACCCAGTGTAGCTAGCGGAGCCACTTAATGCATGCTCCTAGGCTTACATCCAGACCCTGTGTAGCAGCGTAGCGAGTGTAGCTAGCGTAGCCGCAGCATGCATGTTCCTTAGGTTTCCTCTATACACTATGTAGTAGCGTACCCAGTGTAGCTAGCGGAGCCACTGAATGCATGCTCCTAGGCTTACATCCAGACCCTGTGTAGCAGCGTTGTCATTGTAGCTAGCGTAGCCACTGAAGGCCTACTCCTAGGGTTACATCCAGACCCTGTGTAGCAGTGTAGCGAGTGTAGCTAGCGTAGCCACTGAAGGCCTGCTCCTAGGCTTACATCCAGACCCAGTGTAGCTAGCGTAGCCACTGAATGCATGCTCCTAGGGTTACATCCAGACCCTGTGTAGCAGCGTAGCGAGTGTAGCTAGCGTAGCCACAGCATGCATGTTCCTTAGGTTTCCTCTATACACTATGTAGTAGCGTAGCGAGTGTAGCTAGCGGAGCCACTGAATGCATGCTCCTAGGCTTACATCCAGACCCTGTGTAGCAGCGTAGTGAGTGTAGCTAGCGTAGCCACAGCATGCATGTTCCTTAGGTTTCCTCTATACACTATGTAGTAGCGTACCCAGTGTAGCTAGCGGAGCCACTGAATGCATGCTCCTAGGCTTACATCCAGACCCTGTGTAGCAGCGTAGTCATTGTAGCTAGCGTAGCCACTTA